>CABFOV010002603.1:57458-81777 GCA_902141375.1 Timema poppense
GGGGGGGATTTCATGCAGCCAGGCGCTGATCATGCTACCTGGTTTTTGTAGAATTACCCCCATAAGCTGAGATTATGGTAAGTAGAGGCAAAAGAGTAATGGTTGTTTATGGAATGAATATTTAGAGAATGTGAATTAAGGTATTAAGCTCTTCTTGAAATAGTTAAAAACCTTTTCACCCATCACAAATATACTGCTATTTGAACAATCCTAAATAATACACCAACCTAGCATACTATACCTCTATTAAAAAAACAATCCTACTTAGTAAAATTTGTACTTTTGTATGATTATTTGACCACCTCTTGCAAACCCACCTCTCTGCTATCTATTTCACTCTTGGCTCAAATAATTCTGAAAACGCTTTTCGTGCTTGTGAGAAGCTCGGTGTAACTTACCATGAGCTAGTGTAGTACTATGTCCAGTGTGACTGGGCTGGTCCCCCGCGGAGCATTACACCCAGTGGTGTGTTCACTATTACCATCATACTGAGGTAATGCTCCTCGGGGGAGCTTATCAAGAAGAATTTTATTCACACCTTTTAATACTTCCCCCAGGCTAGGTATAAAGTCATACCAAAAGGATAATTAATAAATAGTTATTAACTCACAAGTTGAGAATACGTTTACTTTCAGAAAGGGCATTCACAACCAAATCATAATGCACAATATAGTTAGACAACAATATGGGTGGAATCGCCGACTCTGGAGCAATGTGTTTGTTCCAATTACACGAGGCCTGCGATGAAAAAAATAAAGAAAAATTTCTTTCGAGTCACTTTTCTTAAAAAATTCAATTTTTGTTTAAATTTTTATGAACATTTACCATAAAAAAATAAAGAAAATTTCTTTCGTGTCATGTTTTCTTGAAAAATTCGGGGTTGAATTTCTTCCCTCCCTGCCTAACCATCATTCTACCATGGTGAAACCTACAGAATACCCCTCTGTGACACCTCCCCGTCACCGTCCCTCCCTGTCGTCAACCTCTCTACCAATAGAGCTGTGAATCATTATCTTGGTTCACTGACCTCACAGGAACATTCGTAAGCAAGCAGCAGTCACCTATTTTTTTGAGCTTTATCTGGATTGATCCTGAACGTGTTATTTCTTAAGACTGAATTCTCTCAACTTTTCTGGAGTCAATAGTAAGATAAAAGACGTGGAAATTTTTAAGTTTGTCTCAAATTTTTCCATGTGTAGTGCAATGCGTGCGCTGATACAGTGACAAGTGGAAACTTCATCATAGAAACAATTTTAACGGTTGCTTATTTCTGTGTGTTTTGTGAAACATGGCTTCGAGTTCAAGATGTGAAAATATGCCAGATGACTTTTGTTACATATGCGGCGAATAAAGTGCTATTAAAAATTGCATGAGATAATATGTAAGACAACTTTATCTTGCATATTTTGGCATGAAACAGACCAGGACAAATTGTGGGCTCCTCAAAGGCTATGTGCAGAATCTCAATGATCTACGCTTATGGCTCAAAGGAAAGAAGACTGCTTTACGATTTGGAATTCCTATGACATGGAGGGAGCCGAAAAACCACTGATTGTTACTATTGTTCTTGTCAAGTCCGAGGGTATAACCACAAAAGTCAAAAGCTAATCTCTTATCCTGATAACATTCCATCGGCCAAACGTCCCATTCCTCATGGACCTGATGTGCCAGTGCCTTTGCCTCCAACCGAATTGCCAGTCATCTCTTCAGTCTTCAGACTCGGAACATCCAGAAGTTCAAGGCTCCATACCGAATATCAGCCCTCTGGAGGCGATTCACATCAGCCCTTCTCTCAGGTTGAACTTAATGATCTGACTAGAGATTTGGGCCTTTCGAAAGAAACAGCTGAATTGTTGGGCTCCAGATTGAAAGAAAAAAACTTCGTGGCCAAAGTTACCTCTTTTTATTGGTACAGAAATCGAGAAAAGGAATTTGTTAAGTACTTTGAGGAAGAGGAGAACCTGGTCTATTGTTCTGATATTCCCGGATTGATGAGCAAATTTAATATCAAATATGATAAAGATGAATGGAGGCTGTTTATAGATTCATTGAAAAGGAGCCTAAAGCTGTCCATCACGGAAGCCACTATGCATCTGTAACAATTGGACATACTGTACATTTAAAAGAACGCTATGAAAACCTGGCTCTCGAAAACCTGGTTCTCGTCCTCAACAAAATAAAATATGCCAACCACGGTTGAAGCATTTACAGTGATTTGAAACTTATCTCCATTCTTCTTGGTCAACAAGGCGGCTATACAAAGTTCCCATGTTTCATTTGTGAGTGGGACAGCCATGATAAGACTCAACATTGGGTCAAAAAAAGAATGTTTGAAAAGACAAAATCTTGAACCAGGTACCAAAAATGTGATTCAGAACAGCTTATTTGCTCCAAAAAAAGTATTGTTATTTCCTCTGCATATAAAATTAGGTGTAATGAAGCTGTTTGTCAAGGTTATTCCAAAAGATGGCAATTGTTTCAAATACCTGTGCAAAAAGTTTCCTGGTTTATCCGAAGCCAAGTTGGAGGGAATCTTTGTTGGTCCAGATATCTGCAAGCTTATGAAGGATAAAGAGTTTGAGAGTAGCATGACAACAAAGGAAAAAGAAGCTTGGGCTGCCTTCAAAGATATTGTCAGTAAATTTCTGGGTACATTACAAGGATCCTGACTATAAAGCAATTGTCATGAATATGCTGGACCAATTTCAATTGTTGGGTTGCTCCTTGAGTGTCAAAATACATTTACTTCACTCACATGTGGACTTTTTCCCCGAAATTTTAGGGTCGGTCAGCGAAGAACAGGGTGAAAAGGTTCCACCAAGACATCAAAGATATGGAGTGCGATTATAAAGAAAAAGAGTAAATAAAAGGATAACAGGGTCAGACTACCGACTACTTTCACTAAAGTATTCCCAGGAGGATAGTAGACCCATTGTGTCTTATTTGTATTGAAACAGTGGCATTCTAAAATAATTTAACATTTCCCGACACTCCTCTAAGCATGACAATGCCTCATAGTGACATGGTCAAAGCTGAAAGGAAACAAAAAGCAAAATATCTTCATGAAGAGCTGTCAAGCCACTAGATTATTTTTAAAAAACAAAATAGTTGTAATAAAGCTCTCTCGTGGGGAGTTCATGAAAGACTGCATGTGATATTTTTGTGTTATGGCAAGAAAAACTATTTTGGGACTGTTAAGTTTGTCTCAATAAACTAAAACCATAGGGAGAATTGAAAATCACCAGTCGACTCCAGGCATTCATCATCTTTCATTATTATAATTATTATTAGCACAGTGTCTTACTACCTGTTCAGGTTATATGCACTTACACTAATGTGTAATGGTAGGTTGATTGTGAGATGTATTGGAGGACCTACAGTTTAACATGGGATCCGCATCACGGTGGAGGCCTGGAATTCCACACATTCACAACCTGTGATTAATACACGTCTTGTCAGAGGTGACGGAAGGGTTTGGTAATCAGATAAATCTGTGCCAGGACCAAGGATTGAGCCCTGGACCCCTAGCACAGAAGTCTTGACACCTTACCGCTAGACCATCAGGTCACCCATATCTTTCAAAATATAGATTAATCTTAAGAGGGAGTATTTATAAACCACTTAGTGGAGCAAAGAGGTTAACCTCATATTTAATATAATATATGTTTTATTGCAAATCCTTGTATTTATAATATAAATTGTGCAATATAAGCTTCATAATATAAATTGCGCAATATAAGCGCCCTAATAATAATAATAATAATATATCACAATGTTCATGATCCTGTAGTTGTGCTAAATAAATTTAGGTCATTCTTTACCATCTTAAATACGTAGATGTTAATATTTTGTCATTATTCTCTTGGTTTGTTATTAATTTTTAAGGCAATCATTTTGTGGACCTTATTTAAGTCATTTGTAGGCATTTGATTCATTTTAAGGAATATTTAGCAACATGTGTGAATATAAACCCTTCAAGATATTAATACAGTAGTGGCTACAAGTTTGCCAAAAAATCGGCAAATATTTTTCCTGCACATAAAGAAACAAACTTGAGATGATGAACTAGCACCGTATATGAAAATAAAGTGTATAAAAGTGAAACTAATGAAAAAGTTTTATGTTAATAAAATGTTTAAAGCGCAAAGCTGTCGAGTTTGAGGCAATTTTGGGGAGTCTGGATCAGAGTTGTAGTCGAAAAAGGTACAGGTTCCAACCCAAAATAAAAAACTTATAAAATTATGTACAGTCTCATAAACTCCAGTTTCAAAATAAAAACATAAAATTAAAGAAAACTGATAAAGAGTACCTTGAAATAGCAGCGTGGATAGCCAGGTAATTGTGTGAAATTTGTGCATCAAGGAGTAGTGGAAAGAACATTATGTGTTGAAATTTATGTTAATGCACGTCATAATTTAAAAACATGCCGGCAATCTGAATTCGAACCAAGTGTTACACTAGGCTAATTGGGAAATGAAATTGACTAATTGTGCATGCTTTAGGTAAAGGAGTTTTTGTTCCTAATTCCATTCTCATTTTCAAATCAAAACAAGACAGAAGACTAACACGATGACATGAACTACACTAATTTCACTAAGGGGTCCTGTGAGAAATTATTACCTAATGTTCTCCCCAGAAGTGTTTAAGTAATGGAAAATGTTAGTTATTGTGTGCAGGTGAATAAGAAACCGACCCGCAAGTATATGTTTAAAATAAAGTCCGTTCACGATAGGTTTTTACCTGGATGACAGTTCGATAATCATATGTTTAGGTTTTGGGTTGCCAACACTTGTAAAAGACACTGCTTTGTTATAAATGTAAAGATCTTTAATTACCTGATATATATTACATTTAAAATAATGTAAATTTAAGTTTTACTATTTCATTTTTTTAGATAATTTCTTTTTATCCAACTCGAAACATTATTTTAAGCATAATTAAAAGTATTTAGTCTTCGTTTTGGAACGTTATTGATTTTGTGTAATATAGTGCACACATCAATACCTTTAAATACAGGCATCATATTTACTTGGAAAAGAGAAAATTGTTAATTTTTTTTACATACAATAAATGATTTTATGATTATTTTATCTTATTTTGAAATTCAACCATATGGCTTAAATTCGTCAGTCGCCATTTTGAAGCTATGTTCGTTAGAAGTTTTTGTGAAAGTGGTGTGAATATTTTTTTAGTGGAATAAAACTATAAATAAACTGTGTCCATCCTCAAATAAATATATAAATAATATTGGCCTAAATTACTGTGGTTAACTATCTCATTAATATATAACCATCTGGTTTTGTTGTGATATATTAGGGATTAATTCTAGTAACATTTCGAGCTGTCATCCAGGTAAACTTAGGTCGTGAATGAATTATATGTTAAAATGTGGTTGAAGAAACATGAAAACCAGAATTGATCGAACTCTCATGAGAGTGAGAGAAAATACAAAATTGATGAAGTAATAAAAGATAAAAGGTCATGATAATTTGCATCTGCCACCTTATCACGCTGATCTTGATCAGATCAAAATTGTTTGGGGCTTTGTTAAAGGAAAAGATCTCTCAAGTAATTCTCTTGAGGACAAAAAAAAGTTGTATGAAAAATTATTTCAAGAATACACTGCAGAAGAATGGAAAAAGTGCTGTGACCATGTTCACAAAATTGAGGATGATTATTGGCAAAAAAAATGAGTTAATAGATGGAGTGAAAGATTGAAAGATCCACTTAACTGTTAACAAAGAGAAAGATTTATTATAGTTAACCAAAGAAATTTAGATTATAGTGATAGGGAAGCTTCCTCTAGTGAAATGTTATAAATGGAGTGAAGCGAAGCTCTTTCTTGTGTGTGTAATCCTAAATTGGTCAATTATTTGTGCCAACCAACTTCTTGGTCATTATAGCACAAGTTTTATTTTAAAGTTGTCAAGCTTTATGAACAATCTAAAATTTATAAAGTTATAAAACACATGATTCTAAACATAAATGTTGTGAAATTTAAAATTGCAAGGGAATAAACATAAAGACAATCTTCAAAAACATTATTTGCCAAACTCCTAAAGATAACCAATATTACTTTATATCGATTTTAATATTCTATTTTATGTTTAATAAACATTTCATGAGAAAATAGTTTTCTTTTACTAATATTAATTTTTGTTGTTGAACTAGTTATGTTTATGTCTAATCACTAGCATGCTTCATTTAAGCGCTCACAGAATTTTAAAAAAAACTGGTACATCTATGCTAGTAATCAAAAAGGCTTATCAATCATGTTGAGAGTAAAACATCGTAATTTTTAAATATATTCAGAACATATATTAGAAAATATTGATGCTCTGTAGGTATTTTCTTTCAAATTGGTGATGGCGAGTGTTGTGGTGTACGTAAAAGTACGGGCTACAGGTAACTACTACTGTGATATGAAAACTAGTTAGACACATCACACTAATAGTTCCTAGGACCCACACTTCCATAAAGGATCAGTTTTCTCCCTGTGATGATCGGGTCCGGCAGGCACCTCGCTATGCTGTTATAGCTTTATGAGATCCACAACCACTCATACCAGCCAATCAGCATAGCAAGGTACCCAGAACAGTCCAGGGTGCAGGCGTGAGTTGTCTTGCTTGGAGCACCATTCTTCCACTCCTATAAAATTCACCCTTTTTAAATGTTTACATTCACTGAGGGAAATAGAGGTTGCTGTGAGAATGTGAACTCCTTACCTTAAACATATCATCATCACCTCCTAAAGGCCAGGCCTTGCTTGTATTTCTCTGCTGCCTTTATCTCTTGGTCCTCTCCATGTCAGTTTATGAAATGTATTCCATCGATCCTTGGTTAAACATACTGACCTACTAAAAATATAAACAAACTAACTCAATATGCAGAGAGACAACACACTTCCTTATTTTCAATCAAAATATTGAATCTATTCAATTTTTAAAAAAATGCTATTATTTAATCTTTTTTCACCAACCTCATAACTAGTTTCTGAACTGTAAAATATGGAGAATTTTTGTGTCTCAACTCAAAATGTGTGTTTAATCGCAGCTTAAATAAGTTTTTTTTAAGTTCTAAGTCAAAATTTGGAATACTATGTTTAGGCTTTCAATCATGTCTAATTAAAAACCTATCCCATTATCATGAGAAGAACTTGCATTTCACAAGGTGACATGTTAAATATGAGTTGGGTCAAATCCACTATTTTATTATTTCAAAGCTTGGGGGGAAAAAATCTTTGCGGGAAAGAGAAATATAGTGAAATAGAAATATAAACTGAATATTTAATGTCATAATTCATTCATTGTAATATTCATACATTCAGTCACGTGTTAAATTATTACTGGTCTGTGGTCCGGTGTGAATTTTTGTGCTATAATAAACATTCATTCTGAACCACCAATAAGCATTATTAGAGCTTTAAAAGTAAACTTCATGTTGGTAAAGTTTAAGTCTTGAATCTGATATTTTCTCAAATATCCTTAAAGATTCAAGGGGTACACACACAGTCAAATGCTGCAAGTGTGATCTGTAATGGGATAAGTGGGTAACAGGCATAACTGGGTATGTACACTAATTATTTAATGTAAAAGCTATTTAAATTCAATTCAAACAGGAATTGTGACTTGTTTATTAAGTTACAATTTTCAATAGTTTCTTTGAATCAATTTTCGTAAAAAAAATTATTTTACCCAAAAACTTAAATCAAATGTCTATCTGATCCAAACCTAAAAGTACAGTATGATAAATAAGGTTGTAAATTCCAAGGCCTACCATTGAGCAGTTAGTGATGACAAAAACATGAATTAAAAGAATAAGAACATATTATTTGTGACAAGAACAAAGGAAAACAATTTTAAAAACAAAAACCATTCCCAGTAATCATCTCATTCGGGTTGCCAGTCAATTTAGAACAGTTCTTTTGCAAATGAGTGAAGGTCTAGTCACGACTGTTTGAACACACGCACACTAGACCTTCATCCATTGCAAACTCAACCCATCCTGGTGGCAGTTTCTCTGAAGTGGTCAGGTGATGACTTGGAACTTGCAGCGCGCTGGGATGAATTCTACCCGGTGAGGTAGTGGATGCCAAAACCCTCGGACCGAGGTAGAAGTCATACCAGTGCACCAACAGATATCGCTGATGAGGTAGTTGTGCCAAAACCCTCTGATTGAGGTAGAAGTCCCCAGTGTACCAACAGCCATCATGTGCTCACTTAAAAATTTTCTGTCTTGAACCCTAGCTCAATACTTTATACATTATATTACATTAGAAAGTACCAAGTGCTGAAGTAGGCTTTTCCGTGAGTCACATTAAAATTAGATTGCAAAGCCACATAGGTTTCTAGTGAGTCAATTTAACAGTATATAAGAATTATTTGTTTAAATAGCAACTGCGTGCTCCACACTAGTGCAATTATTAATACAAATCATAATGCTTATTGAAATGAGGTGATGAACATATTTAATGAAAGAAATTGCAAAGTAATACAGCAAAAATATGTATAAAATTGATTAACAGAAACAAATAATTTAAAAAAATTGTATAATAATGGTAATAACATAAAAATATAACAAATTAATCAAAAATGATTATTTAAAAGGTTTTTAAGGTGGTATGGAAGGGTTGACCTTTTGCCCCAGTTGTAGATGTAGGGAAATAAACTACAGTAGCCCCATGGCTTCTTTGGTGCTGACTGACGGCTTTGAAAAGTTACCTACGCCGAACCATATGATCTGCAAAAACGTGTTTAGCGGCTGTCAGTCAGCACCAAAGAAGCTGTGGGCTTACTGTACTTCCCTGGACACCATTTGATTAGCCTGGCTTCCCCCACTTTTCAACTCCCAAACTGTTCTTCATCCCTGTCATGCCCAACCATCCCTTACATTGCAACTAGCTTATCTGAGACCGCTTTTAAGGTGAATTTTAATAAAATGTACCCCTTGCATAAATAATGAAAAACTTCTAATAGGCCGGGTGTCAAAAGCACAAAAATTTATCAATTCAAAAATTTTCAAACGTATACGGTTTTGATCACTATTTTGGAGGTATACAAAGAGCATAAAAATGGAGCGTCGTTAATCCAGATCGATCGGGACCGGGACCCATCCGGATTTTCAAATGTGCTTTCAATAACTGTATACATACGCATAAGTGTGGTTTTTCTTTTCTGTGAACCTTCTTCAGAATCTAGTTTTGAAGCAAAACATTGCAAAATGTCTTTCTTTGCTTTAATGTCACTAATGGTTGAAGTTCCCACACCATATATTTTAGTGAGAGATGCACCACTTTCCCCTCTAGACAGTCTTCGTAGAATTTCTAACTTATCCTCTATAGATAAAATTTTCTGTTTCCTTTTATTTGATAATGATGACATGATTAACAAAGTAAAAATATGTACCGCTTTAACTCGCAGACTAAAACGTCACAAGGCAACTATACCACTGCTGTAAAGTTTGTAAATGATAGCACAGAACTGAGCCGAGCACGTGACCAAGGAGAGGCGACTGGCTAAATTGTTAAACTCTCAAGGACACCTTCCACTACCTCCCCTAGCTGCTCTCACCGCCGATCCGGATTTTTGACGTCCGGATTTCCGACGCTCTACTGTATATTTGGTTTATAGCTCAGAAACTATTAGTTCTATAAAAATATATTTAAAATAAAGTATTTTGATTTTAACCGATTCACCATATATTTAAAATACATTTAAAAATGTTAAATATAAAGATCAAAAGAAAATAAATCCTTACAAAGGGCTATATAAAAATGTAATATTAAATATTTTATAAAGTAATAAGATCATACTGTAATCTTTACAAAATCATGCATAGCAAGTCATAATGACAATTACAAAATATCCTCTACTTAAAATTGATAGGTTGAGGTACTTATTAATATAATTCCTTTAATTAAAACTCAAAATGAATAGTTTAAAAAATGTTTTAAATTATAACACAGCCAGAATCTATTATTTGGAGCCAACAATTCAATTTTTGTAAAAGAGTTAGGAGATTTTAACACCCTTAAAAATGATACCTTGTTCAGCTCTATTCTTAGTAGGCTATAAGTTTAAAACAATTCAACATTATTCCGCTCTCAATTTTTCGACAAATTTAAACAGCTGTATCTCAAAAAGGGCAGATGAAAAAAATTAGGAATGATTTTCTTTATGGATACTGTCAGAATTCTGAATTTGGTTAATAGTGCTGAATGAATTTGAAACTTTTATATTTTTTTGTTTATTTGACATGGAATGATCCTATTAAATTACTGATGACAATGGTATGTCAACTAATAGGACGAAATAGTGATGTGTATCAACGAAAAGATGTTTTGATATTCAAATATGTTATTGTTAAAAAAAAATCTATAATTTTGCATGTAAGGGTTATTCTTTTTTTTATATTTTCAAATATGTATGTATGAGTCAGTATTTATTATTTCTAATACAAATACCAAACTTCAAAGTATTGTAATGTTAAAAAAATAATATTTAGCACCGCGTCTTACTATCCGTTCGGGTTATACGCTTTGTAATGTTAAAAATGTCACTACTGGTTCTGTTACCTTATATATACAAATTTGTGTTGGTTATCACTTTCATTTGTTAAATAATATATCACCTCATTTTACAAGTATTATCATTTGTATTAAAATAGTTTTACTTCCTAGTGTGGTACAAGTAATTTAAATACAATCTAGTCATAGAATAGTAAGAAAATAATAAAGATCAAATACAAGAATTGTAAACTCTTAAAACATACACATACTTCAAATACCTATATTCAGTATTTGAAGTGTGTGTAAATATGAGTTTTTTACTTTAGTTTGTGCTCTATTATTTATTTTACTACTATGCTATCATTTTGCATATTAATACATTCAATTTCAAATGTATAGTTGTGAACTAAATAAATTTAGCCTGCAATTTGTATAGACCTATTAGTTTGAAATCAAACCTAAATTCGCATAATAAATACTTTATAAACAAAATGTCACCATCTTTGAAAGTAAATGTAAAATTATGTGATTATTGTCAAAATTGAGTAGTTTTACAAATCTATACAACATTAGTTTTCATAAATGTCGATCACCTGAGAAGGGATTGCAGAGTGGTTTGAAGCTCATCCAGAAAAGGAAATAGGGTGCAATTGTTAAGTTTACCCCTACGCAAAACTAACCCTGGTAAATTGTACACAAACAATTCCAGGTTTTCTTTCAATAAGTTGTGACAGTTATTTTACATGTCAATTGTGGAATCGTAGTAGGCAGGTAAATTTAGAAAATAAAGGTGCGTTTGCGGTCCACTTTAATTAGATCACATGGTTTCAGTGTGAATATAATAAGAAAAAATTCCAAACGTAATGGAATGCCCATCACTGTTGACATACCCTAAACAGTTTATTACGATTTGTAAACATAGTTTGTAACTTTTAGAACTGACGTGTTGACAGGAATATATGAAAGTAGTTTTGTGTACTAGACTATCAAACGAATGTGTTTTGTTCCTTTGCCCACACGTGTGTAGAACTACGAGGGCCGTGGTTTGCGCACTCCCTACCAACTTATCACCGAACACCTCACTAACCAAACACGTTCGTTCGGCCGTCCACCCCTTTCTGTTCAGACTTTGGATCAGAGCGGTTTGATTGAACTTGCTCCCCCACAGCTGATACAGAGGTCGTATTGTCAAGGTCACTTGACCTTATTAAATGTCCCGAGGTGGTATCAAAAGTGATCCTTTTGATTTAAAAAAATCGATACTCATGGCTTACCTTTTTTCAATCTAAAGTGGTCCGTGAGCTTGTGAACAGATCACGCGTTTCTTTCAAAAAATAAAATTTAACTTTTAACATTGTCTATTTTTTTTAATAGATTTGTTAAATTAATACACTAATAAAGCACATATATTAATCACAAAGGTTTTTAAAAATATTTTGATAACTGTAATTCACTACCTTATTGGTTTCTTTTGTAATTCTATAAATTGTTTTATGCATTAAAAGACATGAGAAATGCCAGGTCTCCACAGTGGTTCGGATTCCACGTTAAACTGTAGGTCCTCCATTTCATCTCACAATCACCATACCATTACACATTAGCGTAAGTGCATATAACCCGAATGGGTAGTAAGACGTGGTGCTAATAATAATAATAATTATAAATTAACAGGTACCAATACTTGTCTAGGTAAATAGACCCTAAATACTCGCTCTAATTGACTTGAGAAAATGTGTCCGAATTTGAGTTCAAGCAGAGTGGGAAGCCATTAAGAGGAAAACCACCATATCTGAATTTGAACCCCGACCTCTCCACCGGAAACCAGACTAAACCTCGTCAGTTATATCGCGGGTCACTTTTTAACGGGACCTAAAATTATAAGTCGTCCAATTTATTTTAGTCTGGTAGTGTTTTATTAAAAAATATTTTAATAACCTTTTAACTAATATTCAAAAAGTATATTCTCTACTAGTTAAGAGTTTTGTAATAGGGAACTCGCAGAGATAATTTGGAATTAGAATAAGGATTGATGTATCAAAAATAAATGTTATATAATAAATATTAAACAGGGCAAACATTTTATTAAGGGGTTCGGTGCGCAAATCAAGTTTTAAATAAATAAATCAATCAAAAGTAGGTATACCGTTAAAATCTGCATAACATTTACACGCTCGTTATTAATTTGCGCTCTTAGACTCGCGTTGAAGTCGCCAGCGAAATTACTTATTCATTTTGGTCTTTTCAAAATTAGTTTTGTAAATCTAAAAAATATACAAAATCGGTTTTTGTAAAACCAAAATACTCAAAATGTAATGGTAATTGATTAAGTCATTCAAATAACAAGTTTTATTAACACGCTATTGGCAGAAAATGTGTGTAGTGATCCAAGTTCATAACTCCAATATTTTGAAACATTTCAATTCGCTTTCTACACTATTGTTTGATAAAGAAAACTCTAGATGTAACGATAAAATCAAATAAAAGTTTTACAAATAGTTTCGTATGTACTTACCATAAAACTTCAAGTTGCCGCCATTTCAACACTAATTATACACCACACACAAATGACAAATTTGCCGCCTCCGGGTGCCTCTCGGGCTTTTTTATAAACTTTGGTTCCCCCTCCCCACATATATGTTCCCCTCCAGCAACCAGGCAAGTATCTGATTGGTCTTTGCTCAGGAGGGCGGTCGGTCTGTTCCCCAAGTGAAAGAATGGGACGGTTGTTGACATGGCGGCTGGCGATCACGTGTCCATGCGCGCGCGCGCCACAGAATGAATGTCGTCTTATTTCAAATCCGAGAGACGCCAAGTTGCTTGGCTACAACAATGCTGGGCTCAACTCTCCCTATCACAACCCCACCATCCCCCTTCCCCACCATTCTAACTTATGGCCTGTGTGCCAACCTGTTGTTGTTTTTTCCGAGAAATAGACGCATTGTTTGATCCGCACAGAGATTTTCGCGAACTCTCTTTGTAGGCCTGTTTATGAGGGGGACTGGACTGCTCACTGTTTCAAAACCGATTTATTTTTGTTTGACTTCCAACATTGCTCACATTGTCTCTTTTCATCATTTTCTTAGAAACAATTCTCGCTCGCATCCTTGGGCAAGCTGTCTAAATGTTAAGCTTTATTTGGTCGGGGGTTTGAATCCCGGCCTGGTGTACTCAGGGTGGTTTTCCTAAATGGTTTGTCCGACACTTTAGAACAGTCGGTAGCGTGTCTTGTCTATTAAGCTACTAAGCCGGGTTCGATTCCTGGCATGGCCGAAAAATGGATCATTGGTGAAACGTGTACTTCCCCTGTCACAGTGATGAAGTAACTAACGACCGGTGGGCGGTTGTGTCTTCTAGATTTAAGTTAGTTTGAAAGTCGTGTGCTGATATAATCAGTCGATTCAGAAAGTTCACGTTAAATTGTTTAAATAAATTAAAAATTAAAATCCTAAATGATTTCCCACTGTTCTTACAAGTTATTGCTAGTACACTTCCTATAAAATTCACCCTTACTCATCCTTACCCCATTAGCGTAATAAGGTTTTTCATAGTGTGAACTGACACCAAGTATAGCGGTGAAATAAAACAACTTCCTCTAATCATTCCCCTAAGAATTTATCTTTTTCTTGGAGCAGTTAACGTTCCACATTGTTTCATCTAAAGCCCTCGTTCCGACCACGTTGACAATTGAAAATACCGAGGGGGGCCGCATTTCAGAAAATTCACTTTTCTTAAGAAAAAAAGTCAATTTTAAAATTCTTAATGTTTATTACAAAAATAAACTTAAGATTATATGCAATTTTAATACTTTTAAACATATTTCCAAATTTTTGTATTCTTTATATTTATTTTAGCAAGAGTGAATATTACAAGTTAATTTAATTCTTGTGTCGAAGTCACTTTCAATGGACGCGTGTTCGTAAGCCGTGATCTCTCGGAAATGTGTTCTCTTTATTAAGAGATAGCAACTGTTCACACACTTGTGTGATGTCAAACATTGCACATATTTATTTGGTGAGCAAATCTAACCATTTTTTTAAAATTAACTATGGTGGGTAAAAAATAAGAATAGTATACGCCAATTTAATTTGCTAGGAAGTAGTGGGCCCACATATTAAAAAAAATACAATTTCTTAAAACAAATATAATTTAGTCTCGATTGGTTTTCTTGTCCTCTCTCCACATTCTTCTACTTTTCCCCTCTGACCCCTCTTCCTCCCTTTGTGTCTAACCTCTAGAGTCTTACTACCTTTATATAGATTTGGTACGGGGGAGGAAGGTAGAATTTAGAAGAATTAAGAGGGAAGACAAGAATAAACCATCTCGGCCTCCCCGACTTACCGATCGGAATTCGGATACAGATATCCCCTTTACGGCCAAAACAGAAAAGATGACAGTGAAGCATATAATTATATAGAAAGAGAAAGGTAGTTTAAATACTAGTAAATGCACCCGTATTAGCGTGGAAAAAGCTGTGAAAACTACAGTTTAAAACCACATGTGTCCCCGTCCGGGATTCGAAATTTTTCCTTTTTGTCGCTGATGATACAGTCTATTGCAATACTCACGTCTTAGGCCGCAAGCCAAGCGATGCGGGTTCTAATTTTTTTTTTAAATAGTAAAAACGTTGAAGACTATTATGTTGGCACAGAAAATAATGTCAAGTAAGGGGAGGTCTAAGTTTAAGTCGTCAACAAGGTCTGATGATGAGTAGCCTACAGGAAATGTTACTCATAATCTTACTTCCTCCACTATTCAATATATTGGTCATGTTTTGGACCAACTATCTTCCCACGCACTTAGTTTTTTACATTCCTCGACATCAGCCGAAATGTTAACTACCCACTAACAAAGTATTAACACACATTTACCGACTATATTCATTCTTGATGTACATATTCGATGCCCGAAAGGGAATCACACACAAATAAAAAAATCCAGCCAATCTTCAAAGCAAAAGCATTCTAAAATATTCAACTTGAAATTGTTTCAATTTGAGTCCTTGTCGATATATTCACTAGTTAAATGATAAATGTTAGCTTAAGTTAAGTCTTATTTATTCTTATAACGCGCACTTAATAATACGCATCTAATGAGAATGCTAGACATCTCCACCGTCTGGCAAATCGAACACAGTGACACAGGAGACTGCTCCGCGACACTGACTGGACAAACAAGTCTCCGGTAGCTGTTATCTCACACCATCTAGAAGCAGGCGTCCGGTTTCGAATCTCGGCTCTAATTTAGTTTATTTTTATTGGCTCAATATATGTGTTTTATGTTTAGACACTTATGGGGAACTTATCTTTTGCAAATGTGCGAGTACCCTTTTAAAAATATACTCCCTAACATAGTGATTTACAGCGTTAACGTTCCATTTTCAATATAGGTTTCGATATGTATAGTAAAATGAGTATTGACTGTATATAGTTGGACATAAAATACTGTTACCTATAAGTAAAATGTTGAAAAAGATTAAAAAATAGGATCGTTAAAAAATATCTAATCATCTTATTATTATTTATTATTAGCACCTAGTCTTACTACCCGTTCGGGTTGTACGCACTTACGCTAATGTGTAATGGTAAGGTGATTGTGAGATGAAATGGAAAGAGCTACAGTTTAACGTGGAATCCGAACCACGGTGGAGGCCTGGCCTTCCTCACATTCACTAATCATCATGAAAAACAGGGTTCCACTTCCAAGCTAGAACTACTGAACTAGAGCAACTGAACTAGAGCAACGGTTACCAACCTTTGGGCCGCGGACATCTTTATGGTGGGTCGCGCACATGGTAGAGACAAATCATTGTTTAATTTGTTCACAATAATGCTCTGTTAAGAATAGCTATAAAGGGGTGCCCCGATTAGTATAACCTGTTCAACTAAAAAGGGAAATGTATTATGCCTTTCAGAACTGCTACAGTAACCCCATGACTTCTTTGGTGCTGACTGACAGCTCACAGCTGACAGCTAAATGCTTTGAAAAGTTACCAGACCAAATTATGTATTCCTACGCCGAACCAGATGATCTACAAAAACATGTGTTTAGCATCTGTCACTTCTGACAGTCAAAATTTAGGTATATACCTAAATGGTGACTGTCAGAAGTCAGCTGTGAGCTGTCAGTCGGCACCAAAGAAGCCATGGGACTACTATACACTCAGTTTTGATTAATCTAGTCTCTAATCATCTTGATGAAATATATTCTTGATAATATAAAGAAAGAGCCTTAAATTGCGTGACCACTGGCGTGGGTGGGCATTGGTCTGTGCTTCATTCACACTGGATGCTGGCCTATATGCTTTTATATTTTGCCCTCTTTTTTCAGTTGCCTCCGATATAGAATAAAAAAAACTATGCATGTTATTAAAGAAAACTTAAATTAAGTAAAAACGTGGCTGGAAGGGCGTTTTAGAAAAAACAATCACATTCTTTTGCGTTAGCGTTTATTATTATTATTATTATTATTATTATTATTATTATTATTTGGTACTCGCTTCAATGGCAGACTAGGTTTTGTGGGAGTTTAGGGGACCTGAGAAAAGGTAAGTGTTTTTGCAGTTTTTAGATTAAAAATTATTTTTTCATCGAAAACAAATCAAATTTTGCTTCAGTGGAAATATAGAGTTTAATTTTCTTCAAATACTGATGTCAACAATTGTTGAAAAGCTTATCAAGGATGTCCTGGAATTTAATGACAACTTTTTCTCTTTATTTAAAAAGTTTGCCTTTATGTTAATGGCAGATATTCAACAACTGTCAGCATTTGAAGAAAATTAAACTCTTATGTTTGTAATGAAGTAATATTTGATTTATTTTCGATAAAAAATGTTTTGATACAAAAAATGCAAATAACACTGGCATTCTTTATAGGCCTATTTCAACCTTCAGGTTTAAGCTCGCAATATACTTGACTTCCGATGATGGGTAGATCGGTTTTCGAATACCGGTTGGATGTACTGAAGGATTTTTTTCCTAAATGGTTCTCCACTCTCCCTCCGCACAAATGTTAGTACACTTCCTCTAAATTCAACCTTCCTCGTCTCTAACACACTATCATAAATTACTTAGTATGCGTATAACCCAAACGGGTAGTGAGTCGCAGTTACACAAATATGTTTCATAGGCGTTGATACTAAAAAGTAACAGCTGCAGATCACAGACTTGACGTATGAATATATTAAATCAATTTTACTAACTCATGTAACCTAACTGTAAGATGTTTTACCATATCTCTGAGTTTTTTCTCCCCGTTTTACTTTCTGTCCGGGCTAAACGCAATTAATAATAATTACACTATTGTGGTAGGGATGAGGAAGGTAGAATGTTAGAGGAATTGTACTCGCATTTATGTGGAGGGAGAGTGGGGAACTGTATATAAAAAAAAACCTCAGTACACAAGGGCGAGATTGGTACCTTGCCATCGGCAAATGAGCCTGACATTTAGTCCTCGCGCCCACCGGTGCGGGTACACGTGCTCTCTCTCTCTCTCACTGTCGAGAAGACAGCGTCACTCCTCGGTACAAGGCTCGTGTCGTAAATTACCACCAAAGCGGCGTAAGGAAGTTTTTATAGCGGTTCAAGAAGCGCTCTAGCTCGACTATTGTTGTTTTAGAAACACCACGTGTTGACAGGTTCCACATCCCTATTCCCTTGTAGGCCTCGTTAGAAAACGCAAGACAAGGCCAGTAGTTTTTATTGCCGTCTTCATAACAAAAAATAGGTTTTGCCCTTAAAGAATAAAATTAATCTCCATTAGCATTATAGGCCTATAGCTTAATTTTCTACACACGGTGCTATCAACAGTCGTTGAATATTTGCGAAGGGTGTCCTGGAATCTGATGATAGCTTTCTTTCCTCATTTAAAATGTTTTTCTTCAAATGATAATAATATTAGCATACATCTTTTCAAGAAACAGGAACTCATATTATTTTGGGATAGCAATGGGAGATTTCACTCGTAACTAACAATTCATGTAATTTTGAATAAAATAAATGGTACGGAACCTCACGTACTTTCTCGCTCTATTGTTTGAAAATTGAGATATTTACTCAAACTCGTAATATTATATGTGAAACGAAATAATATACACTAGCAAACCCAAGCATAAATTGCACTATACTTATGTACAACTTTTTTTTTAGTCCAGGTTATAAATTTTATAATTTTGTTTAAAAAAAATTAATCTCCTCATTTGTATGTTTGGACCGATAAAAAAAAATCAATGTTGGGTCCACAAGGGTCAACACTTCGTATTAAAATGTCAACTTTCTGTTAAAATTTTCGACATTTTATTAAGTGTTTCAAATCTTCATGCTATCGCATTGCTATTAAATTCCTCATTTATAAATGTTGACCAATAAAAAATGTAAATATTGACTATTGAGTCTAAAATGGAGATAGACCATTGTTTTACAAACATTTCTCCTAAGAGGTTTATGGAAAACCACATAAACTTTTAGAGACTTACTTATGTTTAATTACTCTATGGTATTGGAGAATTAATTATTGCGTTAAAACTTAAGTAGTATATCTTTACAACTAAAGCTCACACAATTGTATTAATATATTTGCCTATATATCAGAAACGGTTGTATTTATAAAAATATATTTCATATCAAAGTTTTTAATGTTTAATAGTACTACAATTTTGCAATGATAACGTAGCTCAAATAGTTGCGGAGATACGGAAGTTTCTGCTCCTATAAAATACCCTAAAATTCATTTTCATGTTAAAATGGAAATAGCCACCTTATTTATCATCTTAATCAACACCTAGATACGAATTTCAATCAAAATCGTTAAAGTTTATTTTGAGAAAATCGATTTTTTCTCTTTTAGCCCTTTCTTAAGCTACTCTTAATCTTGAGTTTAAACAGACACACAGCCATACGTCATTGCAAATATCACTTTTTAGGGTTTGGGGGGGTCTTGAGACGTCGACATCCATCAACATTTCAGGTTAGATTTTCTTTACTGTCGCAATACTTTGTACGTTTTGTGTTCGAAAAGTTAAAAAATATATATATTTACGTATAGCTTGAAAGTTATTGGTTGTATAAAAATATACTTCCTATAAAATTTTTGTATTATATAAAGACCTACATATTTGTTACGATAAGTAATTTCATATCTCAAATATTTTAGGAGATATTATAAAAAATATATAATTTATGAATCAGACCGAAGCCCTTAAAGTCGTTTTGCCGAAATACTGAGAGAAGCCATTTTGTTTGGAATATTTGTAAATGTTTAGAAATGAAATTTAATCAAAATTGTCATAGCCTATTTTGAGAAAATCGACTTTTTCTCTTTTTGCCCTTCAGTAAACTACCCTTAATTTTAGGGTTATATATCCAATTCCAAAAATTCCTCGGGTCAACCCTATGAAAACCCTAGATACCAAGTTTTAGCCCGATCGGTACACCTTTTTTGGATTCGAGGGGGTCATGAAACATTAAGATTCATCAAAATCTTGAGTTCGATTTTTTTTGACGATCACAATACTTTCTCTACCTGTAAGATAGCGAGAAAGTAAAAATCAATGGACATGATGTCACTACTTTTTGAATTTTAAAATATTGCTGAACTGAGGTTTCAAGCTTGAGGTGTCAATTATAAGAATGGACTTCAAATGCTTATTAGATCATTTCCTCGATAGTTGGACTTGACAAACTTCATTCTTGAGAATATTTATTCAAATATGCTGTTTTACCAAAAACTGACACAACTCCACAAACAAATCGCTTCAAATTTAAAAACTTTTTGGGTTGTAAAGATGTATAGAATTGGATAAGATTTCCTTCTTAATACTTGTGTTTCAGCAAGTCATCTGATTCGAGATCAATAATTTATATTTGAAACTGACTTGATAGTGTTTCAACAATGCAGTCAAATGAATTTTAAAACATGTTTATTTAATCTGATTTTTACATCAAGATCAGAAAATGGTTTTTTAAGTTAGAAATGAATTCTATTGGAAATGAAGAAGAAAATTCTGCTTCACGTTCTTCATTAAATTTTTCACAACATAAGAATCAATTTGTATGTAATAATTTATATTTATAGTAAATAGTCGATATAATATCTTATTTAAAAAAAATGTAGCATCTTTGGTGACCTTCCTTTTATAGCCCTCTGTCGAGAGACTTGTGACTACCTAAACACAAGCTGTTCTGTTGTAGGTAATTGACTGACACCTGCTGTATCTTACACCTTAGTTTGAGGTATCTAATCATCATGGTGCCTGTGACTGAAAATGAGAAATCCGACAGCACTTTGGCTTGGTGTTATGGAAAGGGGGGGTTGCGAGTGGACAGAAACTGGATATGTCAAATATATTTCATGGTTAAGAGCTAAATAAAGGAAACAATTAGTTTGTTTTTTATTAAATTTTGGAGTGGACTGGATATAATCTTGTGGCTGGATGTAGCCCGTAGCCCGTAGTTTAGAGACCCCTGTTTTATAAGATGTGAATCCGGAGCTGACTATCAATCCATGGGTGCCTGGTAAGTTGTAATGTATTCCAACTCTATATCTTGATGTTGAAGCACATAAAAAAGAAGTTTGATTTTCACCTTGACGATGAAAGTGATATATACAGATCAATATAATTTTATCTCGCTTCAGTGGCCGCATATTCTAAGGTGCTACTCTCGCAATAGGCTAGACTGCCGATGACGGGGAGATCATGGTTCGATCCCAGTTGGGTGTAGTGAGGATGATTTTTCCTAAATAGTTTCCTACTCTCTCTCGCTCCACTAAAATGCGATTATACGTCCCCTAAATTCAACCTTTCTCATCTCTAACCCATTAGTGTAATTAGCAAACAAGCGTAAACCCCGAATAGGTAGTAAGACGTGGTGCTTAAAAATAAGAATTAATTAGTGATCAGTTTTAACAAGCACATAAGACCTCACTGAAAAATGGTACATAAATAAAGAGATCTAGTGCTTGAAATCGTAAAAGGAAACAAAATGCTGGTTTGTATGCATAGAAGAGTAGCTCCATTCTAACAGTTCTTATCTTGGTCAAGTGGCTTGTAAAAATGTAGCTTTTCTCAGTAAACTTAATTTATCGGCCAAGCTTATGTTTAAAAATAAATTAATATTTACTATAAATCTTAGGAAAATTAAACTTTATATTATAGTATGTTTAGTTATACTAAATTTCAGCCCCACACAATTACTTTATCTTAACAATGGCACATAAAAAGTATAAACTAGCAAGTTTGACTCCTTATAACTCGTGAACTGTAATGATTTGAAATCATTTAATGATTATTTATAGCTATAATAATATACTCGTTANAGAAGACAATCGTTGTGAGCGACCCTGCATCTTGAAAACGTCCGGCCGCAAAGTTGGCCAAGGTTCCCACGGCCTACCAGAGCAGCGACCACTCGGCGTCACTGTGGGAGAAGAAACGGCCTCTGGTCCAGGGACCTCTGCTCTCCGGAAACCACTCATTACCACTTCCGCCACTCTCTCACACACATTGGGAGACACTTCACAGCACCATCAGTCCGAGGGGGTGGGGGAACATCCCCTCCTTTTCAGATTGATCAGCTCAGTGGGTCCGGACCAAGCAGGTTTGGACGATCTCATTTTTCCAAGAAACATTTTAATGTTTCTTATCTTTTTTTAAATCACATCTCACTGCCCTTTTGGGCTCTACTTATGGGCACACTCGAATTGCGAAATAAAATATACCTGTCAGCAGACATTCAATTAAGGCCCACTCGAAATGTGGAATAAAGTATACCTGTCAGCAGATATTCAATTAAGGCCCACTCGAAATGTGGAATAAAGTATACCTGTCAGCAGATATTCAATTAGGGCCCACTCGAAATGTGGAATAAAGTATACCTGTCAGCAGACATTCAATTAGGGCCAACTCGAATTGTGGAATAAAGTATACCTGTCAGCCGGTCCACACAAATTGCGGAGCAACCTAATTTAACCTACCCTAACCTAGCTTAATCTATCCTAACCTCCATGTTCCATTTTAAACAAAGTCATTATGAATTTAATTTTTAGCCCGCAGTTCGTGTGAGGGTAATATAGAGCTCGGATGAGTTGTTACGCAATTCATGTACATCGATATTGATATATTATTATTACTACAATTATTATTAGGTGTTATCTCTGATGACCGGTCCATTCTTCTTGTCCTTTGCCTCCTCCTTCAGCAACTAAAACCTTCTTCTTTACTACACTTCATTTAATATTTGAATCCTCCTTCTTCCTAAGCTCCTCTTTCCCTCAACTTTTCTTTCTCTGACGTCATGCTGAAGACAGTTCCATCTAAAGATGTGCCCGATACAGTTTGCTTTGTACCCAATAACACATCCAAAATGTTTCTCTTCTAACCCTCTCTTTTTAGGACTTCTTTATTTGGCACCCTGTCTGTCCACCTGGTCTTCTCAAATTTTCTCCTGCACAACATTTCAAAGCTATCCAAATATTTATTTTCCAGCTTCCAGATAGTCAAATTATACTAATGTTTTAGGAATGAGAAAAGTAGAATTTTAAGTAAATATATTTGCATTTGATAAGGTAAACGAGAGAGATATTTTAAAACGTATAAAAACACCCCCAGCTTACCCTTCCAGGTTTCCAACCCCAACCTCCCAACAATCCAGTCTAACACGATAGTTAATAGATCGTCACTTGAAACTGCCTTTAAAATGTGCTAATTTTATCCTTTTAAGAATATATTTAATACAATAACACTTAAATGTGAAATCAATATTTCTCTAAGACATGTTGATACTTTTTAACTGCATTTTGGTGAATAACATAATCATTACCATGCAGCGTGGGAATCCTCAATTCGTTTCAGCACTCAGGTAGAACGCCCTCTTAAAACTCAGTGTGGTCAAAAAGTATCCTCGGCATGTCATGAAACAGTGAACTTTCAAATGAAGAATAAATTCCCATTAGCAGTTACACATTTAATTTGGGGGGGTCCTGACATCGTAGCTCAGTTGATAAAGCATATGCCATCCGAGCATAAGATTCCCGAGTTTGATTACTGGCATTACCAAAAATATGTTTCATCACTAAAATTATAACTCTTCCTTATGAAGATATGAATTAATGACAGATAGGCTGGTTGTAGTGTTTGTTCTAGAATTAATTTAATGCGTTGGTTCAGAAAGGGCACATACAATATCACTAATAATAATTCTCTTAAATATGACGCTGATATCTCTAGAGTTTGTAATAATTTAAAATCGCAAAAATTAAAACTGTATATTAGTAAAACAAAATGAAGAAGACAGTCGCCGCATAAATTTAAAAATGAGAGTTTATTTTTATAAAATGCAAATACAATAAAAACGAAGACAAAAAGGAAAAGAGAAAACTACGTATGAATAAATTTTTTCTAAAAAGTTTTAAAACGGATAAACATGTGTTGTTCTTAATTAATTCATAACATGACACGATGATTATATTTAGGATTAAGAGAGATGATTAAGTAAATGAATTAAAGTGTAACACCATGCGTTGTCTACATAACCAGCTTCGTAATGGATAAGAGCATCTAATATGAGTAATCAGAATGCCATTGCAAGCCTCTACCTAAGTTCCTTTCCAAAATTGAATCTTCAATACAACCTCTTACTGACCCCTTCCCACCATATGTTAATATAAATACCTTGTCAATTTAATTAATATCAAAGAACCGAACATACTCTTTCTATTACAGAGATCAGATTATAAATAATTAGTCAAATACAGACACAAACGAAGAAAAGATATGCTACTGCTACTGTAGGCTCACGACGTGAGTTTTTTTTATTGAAG
>CABFOV010002604.1:0-47421 GCA_902141375.1 Timema poppense
AAATTTGAGACAGTTAATCCAATATAAAGTGGTGATTAATATTTATGTATGATACCATTCATGACATAAATACTTCCACCTATTTAACTTCCAAATATGTTAATCAAAGTTTACTGATTAGGAGCATGACTACAAAAAATATATAAGTTATTATGCTAAAATCCGAGAATTATTTGTTTTATAAAATCGAGCTTTATCTGTTATGGGATTGAACTTTGGGACTCATTCCATAAAAATAATAGATCTAATCATCAAAAGACCAATTTAGATCAACCAAACATGATCTTATTCTCATCAATTTAGAAACATATTATTTATAATTAATAATAACTAAATCCTAATGGTTTTGTTATAGTTACTAACAAAATGTGTATATTAATTTCATTATGTATTTAAATGTATTCTTATGGGTTCACAATTTTAATTTAATTTAAGAACGTTATTATACATCTTAAGGTGAATTTTCACGATTAATTTTCAATTAATTATTTTCAATGATTTGTTCATTTAAGAAACTTATCTAAAGGTATGTGTGTGCACCACGTCTAAAAACCTAAATGGGCTATCCTGATATTTATACAAACTGAGTTGGATAAAAAAAAAGTATTTAGAGTAAATATACCTGGATTTGTATGAAGGGATAGTAAAACTATTTACCTACAATTCTTCTTCAATACTCACAACCAAGATTCGAGTATAACACTCAGCAACACCTAAATCAAACAGGTTTATCACTATGGATCACATGACAATTGATAATGGTGTGCGAAGCTTCGAAAAGTCTAATTCGAATTCGAAGTCGAAGTTCAAATCTCCTTCGGCTTTGACCTCTACATCTACAATAACATTCGTATATTCGAAAAAATTCGATGGGTAAAACTTCGATAAATTATCAAATGATTTAATTGCATCTTACTAAATATTACATAATTAAATATTTGATCAATTTAAAACCGTTAATAGACAGAATTTTAACACTGACTGGTAGTTTAACTACCATAACGTAAGCATATATCAAAAGCATGTAAGTAAATGTTAATATAATATATTCACTATCACCAACATAATTTTGTAAAATTAAAAATACATATAAAGATATAACACTAAGGTCACTGGTTTGAAGCAAAGAAAGCGCTTTAGTTGTGCTATCATCTTTCTCGCGTCTAATGTTTAGTCCTTAATATTCTATCTTTTTGGAATTATCTGTGACAAATTTACAAGTGCATTTTGATACAGAAGTTTTTATAGCTTCTTCGCATTTTATTTATTATTCAAACTGGCTGATACGGAAAGTGAGAAACGAAAACCGAACTTAATTTATAATTATTATCATAGAAATGCAGATAAAAAAGACACGCATATGTAAAGTTTGCAAAACAATATTATCAGCCCCACAATGTAATTAAATATTTAAACTTTATTGATAATTTACTAAGCTAATCAATAAGTCTATGCACATTAATTATTAATATAAGCCTTTTACTTTTCTTTGCAAGTTTCAAGCTTCGCTTTGACTTCCGCTTCGCATTTAAAAAGTTGCCTTCGCACACCCCTAACAATTGATGAGAACTATCCCAAATTTGAAATGTTCTAAGAAGTTAACATTCATACTAGAGTTTAATTGACTTAACCTATACTATAGGGACAGTAATGTCCTTCCTACAAATTATACTACTATAAAGCCACATGGCTGACCCACTTCTAGATGAGATATAAACATGAAATTTGTCAAACTTATAGCTTCTAGCCTGTAACCGACGGGAAAATTCCTTAAAGTTAAAACTTTTAATTTTTAACCCTTGAAAAAAATTCTAAATGTTGGATCAACTTTCAAGTCGGTACGGACCTTTCTTTGGAGGTCTCTTGTGGCTAAACGGTAAGACCTATCTAAAAACGGCGAGTGTAGATTCTAAGGGCACGTCTATATAGAGGCAACACTTATTTTTAGCACCGCGTCTTACTACACGTTTGGGTTATACGCTTTAATTACTAATTACTCTAATGGATAAGGAATTGGGAAGGTTGAATTAGAGGAAGTGAACCCGCATTTACGTGGAGGGAGGATGGAAAACCATTTAGGAAAAACCACCCCCAGTTCACCCGACCGAGATTCGAACCTCGATCTCCCCGTCCTCAGCAGTCGAGCTCAACACGACAAGCGCGTTAGCCAACTACGCCACCGAGGCGGGTCATTTTGGAAATAAACTCGGTACACATGTCCCAGTCATTGGCAGTCTAGTCTAATACGAGAGTTGCACGTTCGAATATGCGGCCACTGAAGCGGGTTGCAACACGATGTGTTGATAACATATTTTGTCAACAAAAACTTGAGAAAGAATGTATAGGCCCAGATGTTGACATAATGTGTTGGTAACATGTTGATCTCAAACATTAGTTTCCCACCAGTAGGAGGTAAACATCAAAGAAATGTTAGAAATAATATGTTGGCAACATTGTTATATACGAGTAACGTTGTTGTCGACATGATTATCAGGATATAGTTTTGCTTGGAGGGTCCTCCTTATAAGACTGTTTTCATACCGTGTGATTTTAGACTATAAACTCCATTTATCAAGTAATACTGATTTTTTTATTATTTAATTGGGTCAAGAAAATATAGTTGAAGAAAAAAGTAAGGTTTTAGCGACACAGTTTTTACCGTGAATTAAAAAAGTAAACAGAAACCATTAGAAAATAGAATTGACGAGAGCTATTCCTAAAAATGAATCGCCCTTTAAACTGCTATAATTATTTTTATCAGCATCTTTAACTCAACTAAGTACTGCCAACATTGTTGATTTTGTTTATATACCTTGTTGTATAAAAATTCTGTCGACATTTCTTGACAACATTTATACGATTTGTTACCAACTTATTTTAACAACAATGTTGCACCAGTCTAGAAGTGACTTAAGACAATTAGTAACTGTTATTAAAAATTTACAGAAATTATAGATTAAGATGTATAATAGTTTATGCGAGCTTCTAATAATATTGAAATATTAGACACGATGTTTACGGTAGGTCCGGTAACTTTGTTCATAGCATATATCAGTAGGGGTTAACCCAAACTGCTCATATTTCTAATAAGTTAGTGTATATTTTATATAAATTTATTAAACATATCTATATATGCTACTGTAAGAGTCCAAAAACTGGTCAGTATATCCTAGGAATTACCAATATCTGATGATAGAAGTCCAAAATATCCTAGAATATGATTACATTTTGAGTTTTAACATTCTCTAAAGTCAGGTGGTAGAGAGGACTCCTAGTTCTCGCTTTAACCAGTACTCGAAAGTATACCAATATCATAGCCTAAACTAACCTGAATTAAAGGTTGGATTAGGCTTGGTTAGCTTAGGTTAGGATATTGGTTTACTTTTGAGTGTTGGTTAAAGCTAACACTGGGGTAGCTTTCTCCTACCTGACTTTAGAGATGGCTAAAACTCAAAATGTAAACATGTTCTAAGATATTTCGGACTTTTACTAACAGATATTGGTAAATTCTATTATATAACGGTAAATTCTAAGATTTACCGGTCTTCGGACTTTTACAATAACATATACATATAAATATAGGCTATATGCTAAATCCAACGACCTTCAAAATTGATAGATATATAATATGATATTCATTTTAATACTAGTTAAAATCTTTAAAAAAAACTTACTTGGAAAGGCTATCGTTATATAACATCTCTTACATAAGGCTTGATTAAAACATTTTTATCCACAAGCAAGCAGTCACACCATATAAAGCTTTATTGAACCCTTGTCAGCTACCTACGTAAGATGAACCAAACAAACCAACAGTGCTTTGCGTTGTGGTGCTTCATTAATCGTGTTTATACCGGCCATTTGTTAACATCACCAGAACAATTAAGTGTCCTCACCATACTTGGAATAGTATTCCTGTTTCGCGTTGTGTTTGATGTGGTATTCCCTTAATCAACATCTTATACCCTGACGGAAAGGTTTGTTATATACGGATATATAATCTCTAGAGTCTACACCCTGTAAAGTTTTGGTTGTGTCGGTACGAGCCGTATTTGATCCTGTTTTAACGCGTAGGGAATTTTAATTCCTTTCTCTATATAAATATCAATACAGATATAAGTATACCTTCATTTTAGTTGGAAGAACAGTAGAGAAAATTCAAACATATTTCTTTGCGGCTAACATTAATAATATTTTACTTTACTATTTTTGTGATTTCATAGGCTAAATATTTATATCTATCTTTAAAGTAACAGTGGCAGACAACATGACTTGATGCATAAATACAATAAAATGGTTTTAATAACCAACCTTTACCGTTATTGGTAACAAAGTCATACTACACATAGGCTTACTCAACATTTTTATGTATTCAAATATCAGTAAAACATCTCAAACCCAATTTAAATAGTTGTATTATTTGACTGTGAACTGAGTTTAATTTTATTTTGAGCGTTATTAATGTGTATATTATTTGTTTGTTTAAAAGTTTGTGTTTATGGGTCTGTGTGCTTGTGGTTGGTTATGTGTGAAGACACTAGAACTACCAAACCAAGAAAGCAAGAAGTTGCAACTTGGCATATGTATTTAGGTGAACCTTAGTGTTTACACCCTGGGCGTATCTTTTTACTCTTACGTATTGGGAATCAAACTCCTTAAACTGCGTGATCAACAGTATAGGTAACTGCGAATCCAAGTAATAAATATTAATAAAATGAAGATACTGTTTATCTGTATGTCATAAGCATTATGCAATATCTATCGCACTCAAGAGATGTGAAAATTTAAAAACTGCATCTGTGCATCTAAAAGTTGGAATTTTAAATGTTTGGATTTTTTTAAATTTATTAATAACTGTGTTGGAATAAATCAATAAACATATAAAGATGGAGCTTTAAACTCTTATATAAGGTGGGATGGAAGGGAATGCAGAAAATGTAAAATATTGGTTTAGCTAAAATAAATAAAATTTTGCTTTAGTACAAAGACGAGTTTAGTTTTCTTCACATCTTGATATAAACAGTTCCCGAATATTTATCATGACCAAAGAGGAATTAGATGAGAAACTTTCTAAATTGATAGAAAAATTTGTCATTAAATTCCAGGGCACCATTGACAGATAATCAGGAAATTTTGAGGTCACAATGTGAAGAAATTTTAATTATATGTTTATAGTGGGGCAATATTTTATTTATTTTAACTAAAAAAAAGTTTTGCCCTAAAAACGGCAAAAACTCTGTCTTTTTATCGCATCCCCTTCCATCACCTTCCATTAAGGAAACTTGTTTTGCACCTCAAGTGAAGTATTTTTCATATCTACATTTATTTATTGTGAATCTGACATCTAATATGACGTACGTAAGAATTTGCCAACTCCTAAGTTTATACCCTAACTTGTTGACAACCTCATTGTAAGTAAGCGTCTTCGCTAAGGGATATTCAGCGCACTATTTGAAGAATATTGTTAATGGTGTGTCGCATAGGTTGATAGTAACGTGTGATTATACTTGTTGTAAATTATACACACACTGTATTTTAGAGATGGAAGGCTAAATGTATAACATTCTTAATATTCCCAACTAAAATGGTTCCAACTTATTGATCGAGGTAATACTAAACGTCACTTGATCACTTCCCTTATTGATTTATTTATATACTTAATGGAATTGATGAATTTGCACAACTTTACGTTAGTTTGGGAATCGGACACACTCAACAGAGCAGGATTTTGTGAAACCACCCAACAATTGTTCATCCCCAATGCTCAAGAACGGATTGTGGCTAAGTGCCCTCCATCTTCAGGATGCCGTCTGCGGTATTTGGAATATCCGCCCGTCAACGTAGCTCATTGAAAGCCCTTTAGATACATTTTGCTGATGCACGTCTACTATATATTCAAAAGTCCGTGTAGGCCATGTAATACATGTTTAGTTATACAACGTGTTTCTAAAACATTGCATCAAACTTTGGCAGTCTATTCCTTGGGTGAAAATAGAATAATTCACATCAGCAACCTAGGCCCCATCTTAAATATTAAGGGTGGTTTTCAACCCTAAAGATAGAGCTAAAAAGGACTGTTGTATGAAATATTATATTTCACACAATAGTCGTTTTTAGTTCTATCTTTAGCGGTGAGTACCACTCTTAATATTTAAGATGGACCCTAGGTTGCTGATGTGAATTATTCTTCACCCAAGGAATAGCCTGCCAAAGTTTGATGCAATGTTTTAGATACACGTTGTATTTGCATGCAGTTTTGGGTCAATTTTTGAATCCGGAATCTCCGAGCTTATCACCGAATCTATATCGACAGGTTTTACTTTTTCCTTAAGCTATTACAGTATATGCATGTGTGGCAAACCTCGCTTGATGACAATCCGACATACCGACAATTTATTAGGTAAGAGAGATTGTTAAAAGTGACTACCAATACTCGTATTACAAAAAAAAAGGACACACTGACCAAATAATAAGCATTAGAATTGGTCAGTAAAACTACTATAAGAAATAGATTATTAAAATATAGTTAAACTAGTTTATAAGAGATAACTGGTACAAATTAATTTACATTTGAAATAATAATTTATTTATATAAAATATGTTGCATTTAATCAGATAAAACAAGTGATAGGCTAGGATTTATAGTATCTTAGAAATTTGTTGTAAGTTATTTGGGTGTAATTGTTTAATGAGTGAGGTGCTGGGTGTTTCCATTAAGGATGATGTACTACGATAGTTATTTAACTAAACTATTAAAATAATTTTTACTTGTTACATCGTTAACTAAAAAGGTCAACATTAAAAACACTTCCACGGATGTAACAACACGTTCTGTAATGGGGATGTTTAAGCTTCATAGGAGAGGATGTCTTCAAATTTGTGATACCATGCTTGAAGGTCGACATAGTTGTCTAGCTCTAGTATCGGCTGTGGGATTGGCCACCACCAACAGGGCTCCTGCTTCGAGATCTGCTGACGGCACGAGACCTTTTGGAAGGGCGAGATCTTCTGGAAATGTTGGACTTTTTGTTCCTGCTCGATCTCTTCTGGGTATTTCTCTGGTTGCTTCTGGAAGTCTCCTGCTCCTCCCGCGCATCCCGGGTCCTACTAGATCTCTTCTGGGTTCCTCTCCTTCTGCTCCGGGATGTCTCCTTCTCCTGTCGCATCTCCCGGGTCTTCCTAAGACCCTCGAACAACGCCCAGAAAGAGTTCATATCCTTCGCCGAGAGAGAACTGCGTTTCAACTTTGTGGGTAGTCTGCGAAGTAAAACAATATAAAACTACAAGGCGTCAGTCCTCGATAGAACCATACTGACCGAGCTGCCGCCCTGTGTCTGGCAAAGCTAGTGCCAACTTCTGCTTATACAGGGCGTCATGTGGTTAGCACAGTAAGCTCTGCTTCACCTGTTAATCTAAGTTTTTTTAGAACAGACATGCCAGTTTTTCATTCAAGTAGCTCATTTGTGCTCAAGATAGTTGGCTACCTAGCCATTTTCCTAAGCTAGATTTTCACTGCGATATATATATATATATATATATATATTATATATAAATATATATATATATATATATATATTTGTGCTCAAGATAGTTGGCTACCTAGCCATTTTCCTAAGCTAGATTTTCACTGCGATATATATATATATCATTATATAGGCCTTATATATAATCTTAATTCTGTATTAAGTAGATTTTAAGTGTCTGAAAATCATAAATTGAAGACAATATCAGCACACCCATTGGGTGCGCTTTCACAAATTAGGGAATACCATTAGCTTCATGGTCATATACACCTTGATATTTAAGGAAATACCCCTTTCGACCAATAGCATTGATTGAAAGTCACTACAACTTGGAATTGTGAACATCTATTTTATTTTATTTATTTTTTAAAAAATTACCCACCTCGGTGGCCGCACAACCTAACGCGCTACTCTAGACTAGACTGGCGAAGACTGGGAAATAATCCCTAAAACCATTGGTAGCAAGCGTATAATCCGAGTGGGTAGTAATACGTACTGCTTAAAAAACTAAAAATTTCATTTAAAAAGCCATCAAAATCTTCCATTATATACATCTTTTATAGATTATAGTGTAGTTTCTTTTTAAATAATTCATATTAACTAAACGGATTAATTATATAAATGCAATAATTTGTAATATTATGTCTGCCTTGTGCTAACATTAGTTTCCAGTGAATCAAATAACAGGCCTTCTATGAATAACAGACTGTACCTATATCTGTCCTGGTTGACTCTGAGGATTCCCACTTGAACAGCGCAGTCCAATTTGTCCTGTAGATCGTCAGTTATTAGGTTCATCCTTCCCTCGCAAGACCCGCAAACAAGGCGGGTGTTGGTTTCCATGAATCTCAAGATCTGGGACGCTGTAGAGTCACACTGTGGGGATAAGGGTTTTTAACATATCATTGAGATATCCCCTTCAGCCTTCGTATAGAAACCAGCCGTGTTAAAAAAATAAATGCTATTATTGGATGGTGATTATTACATAATCTAGTCTGTGGTATCGCCTTGTGTACCACGAAAGCACTTATGAATTACATTTGCACACTCTTCGGTCAACAAATGATTTACGTCAGTGATATTCAGTCTGAAATACATGAATACATCTTAGGGAGTACGCACAATTTAAATACAGGCCTTTATTATTTCTTGAAAAACACGAATAGACTTAGGGTTAACAACAAGAAACTTGGACGCAAGGATACGTGTTCTGGGAGTGTCATTGTTTTCTATCTTATAGAGATAGATTATAGAAGTATAGTATGCATTATTCACCAACAATTTTTCTGGTACAAAAATGAAGATGAATTATATTCGGGGGCATGCCAACATAAAAGGTTGAATACCACTGATCAAAGGCGTCGCTATTACAGTAAGCTGGACTGCCAGTGACGGGGAAATATGGGGTTTGAATACCAGTCGGGTGTATCTCAGTTTTGTTCCCCTAAATGGCTTTCTACCCTCCCTCCGCGTAGATTCAGGTAAATTTATTTTAAATTCAACCATTAATTTAAGAGCGTAATTAGTTAATAGGTGTACACTTCAACCAAATAATACGTGATGTTGTGTGTGTGATATATATATCCGCACTTTGTATAATGTACTTGGCTCATATGGTTTACTTTACTGGAACCTGCCTAGCTATTCTATGGTTTTATAAAATATAACCAATATAAATTAGTATGTGTGAGTGCGGGAAAATATAGCCATCGGTAATGCACTCTAAGAAAACAGGAGGTGGAGGAAAAAGTTTCAACTGTTACCCATTCAAGTGAATTTTGGAGCTTAAAAAAAGTAGACTCAACCTATTTTGACCGTGACTGTTGATATCAATTTGGGGAGATAAGTGACCCTTTTCTAGTTATCACGTTGATAGTCACACTTTCTCTGAAATGTTAGTAATCATACCAACATGAGATGAAACTGTTGAGGAAGTTAATTAGACTTCATAGAATTGAAATTTTCATAGGGTATTTAAAAATAGCAACGTCTATGATGGAACTGGATAATTGATTTCACGCCCAACCTGCAGCTCATTCAGTGTGTTGATTATCATCTCCGGCGTGATTTCCATGTAGCAAATATCAGGCTTACTAACAATGCCTGTACTGAGCTATTCTTATTTCTGGACATTGGCTGGAGCTGTTCTGGTCAAAAGCTCCAAGAACCTCCAGCCGAAGATCTTCCATCGCAAGCGTCTCTGTGATAAAAGCACACAGCAAAATGTGAAAATACCAATTCCTAGCTCTAGATATTATAGGCCCTACGTAATCCTCTAGGCTTGGGTGGGGGGCTGTAATTTAATGTAATCTTGGATTAAATTTTCAGTCTGAAACTTCAAAAGGAATATTATCAGACAATATTTACAGATAACTTTGACCAGCAGGTCAAAGGAACTAGCGTCTCATCTCAAGGATCATTTACAAACCCTTACTTCACTTGACAATCTTCTCATAAGGAGGTCAAAAACAGTTAAATGTTTTTGGATAGCTATTCCTAGATTGCTAGATTGATTTTGTCATGATTTTAAAATTCAAACTAGGGGGCCTAGTTTAAAAAAAGTTTAAAGGCTTCTTAAGTCAAATTCCAGGACGATGTCAGTGTGGTATTCAGAAGAATGCTAAAATATGAAAGTGAAACTTTCTATTTAAATCATAAAATTCATAAGCAAAATTCAATAATAATTGTTTACATTAGTAATTATCCTTTTGTAATTATTTACTAGTAAGTCTTTGTGGAAATTTATAAAACCATTTCACTGTAGATGAATATTTAAATAATTATCAAGCCAAATAATTGCTATTCATTATTTGTCTCTGGCTAGAAATCAAATTTATTTGCAAAGTTTAGGTCAATTCCATCTTGTCTCTAGCTATTTCACCAGTTAATCTAAAAAGTTGTCGCTAATTTAATCAGATTCTACACTTACGAATGCTAAATAAACGTTGTATTTAAAAAAATGTTATAACATTGCATTACCATTGTAATCACAAAACAAACTTTTTCACCATAGCCAAAGCTTGGACAGCATATTAATGCCCTCTAAAATTAACTTACCATGCTTCGTGTCTGTGCGTAGAACATTTCGTCCTTCGGGAACCTTTTCCTGGCTTGGGATAACTTTCATGATTACTTCAGGATCTCCTTCCATTTTAAAGTCCGATTCATCCTCTTTGTCTTTGCTGTCAACCAGATGTTCCTCAACATATGCTTCACCAATTACTGATGAGCTGCAAGTCTTAGGTGTCTTGTCTACATCTTCATTCTTATCCATAGAGGTAATATTGGTTGTTTGCTTGTTATCTTCATCTTTCTCGAACGTTTCACTAGTTGCAACAGTCTCGCCGATCACTCCATCATTCTCATCAGCTGTCCCTTCGACAAATGTGTCGCCCCATGGTTTTTCTTCAGCATCCGTGACCTCATTCGTTTGGTCTTGTCCGCTGGTGTTGATTTCATCGTTCTCCTGGGCTGTATGGCTCTCGTTTGAGGTCTGTTCACTTGCCATTTTGGAAATTAATTCAACTAAAATTTTTAATAATATTAATAAAATATTTTTGGTTTATGCCAAAAAGCTTATTTTTACATTTGTTAATATTTGGTAACCATAGAAATGTGTTTTTGTTTATTGTAGTCAATCAAAGCTTACTTTGATTTTATAAAAACAAATACTTTTTTTCCGTTCTCTATGATTTCGCAGGGGCCAGAATTTATTTTAACACCACGTATTACTACTGGTTTAGGTTATACGTACATGTAATAATTACGCTAATGAGTTTGCGATGGGTAAGATTGAATTTAGAGAAAGTGCATCGACATTTGTGTGGAAGGAAAGTAGACAACCATTTTGGAAAAAACCACCCTCAGTTCACCCAACCGGGATTCGAACTCCGATTTACCGGTCATCGACAGCATAGTCTAACACGACAGTGACGCCTTAGACCATGCGTCCACTGAAGCAGATCGCAAGGGCCAGTCTAATGTAACAATTGCTCCAAAAGGAGTATCACTGCCTTAGTAAATAAACTCCTCATGAAGAATCAACTTATATATTGATTAATAAATATTAGTTTAAAAAAATTTGAATCAAATAATAAATTACAATATTTCACCTCAAACAAAAAGGTAGGGTACATCGTACATAATTTTTCGCTACTTTACCTACATCTGGAGACATTTGCTTAGAACTTGTAAGATTTGTTAAACAATTAATATACAATTTTTCACATTTTACCTAAGAACAACGTTGATCCATACTTAAGTAAACCGATTTGATTTTTAATTTTCATCAACCTTTAGAAATTCCTAGACATTCCTTCAAACCTGGTTATTTAATATGTTTTTTAAACTAGATTTATTTTGGCACCTTTATTTTCTAAAATGTAATGATTTTTGTTTATGACAAGATGACGGATAAATTATTTTTTTAACTACACTAACTGGCTTTTTTTTTTACAACATGGTACAAAGCAGAAATATATTTCCGTAACCAGGCCTATCTCATTAATTAATTCAATTTTTTTTTCCTCATAGTTGTTTCTCTGTCTAATTTATAAATAAATGTGTCCAAACCACTAAAACATTCAGTCTCCGTTTTTATTTAACTCCACTGTGCATTTCCATATTAGCAATATTCCAGTTGCGTGCTTTGTTTTGGTATTTCTGGCCAGACTTGGGATTCTTGCGCTTTAAGTCATTAGTCCTATGTCGTAACTGTCTTACAAGAACGTCATCATATTAAGGCTTCTTAATGCGTGAACAAAACTACACTCTTCCCTAAAAAACCGTTGATAATAAATACTGCTTCGATCAAACAATAAAGATAAGCAATATTATTTTTATACAAAACAAATTTCAACATGAAGTTTATTTATTTTTACCCAGTGTTTTGTGTATTCATAAATTATATTGGATTTGAAATTACATTTTAATGTTACCTTCTAAAAGTTATTATCAGATATGTACCACCACTATACAAAATTATCATTAATGACGTTCGTAAAAGTTGCACTTGTGGGCAGAGGTGTCTGTCTCATCTGGTTTCCCAGTGATGAAGAGGTCAGGGTTCGAATACTAGCCAGATATGATGAAGTTGTTTTCCCTCAAATAGGTCTTCACATACTCTAAGAAAATGTGAGTACATTTATTCTAATCAAAGGCTTCCTAGTTTATATATGTGAATTGCCTGAAAGGATAGTTGGAAGTGGATAATGGCATTTACTAACATATTAATACTTGTTTGGACAAGATATGGCTTACACTTAATAATCCAAAAACACAGAATATTTAAGGTATTATTGATAAACAAATATATTAATATTCGTTTGGAAAGAAGATACAAAATCACAATTGAAAAAAAAACCACTCTTGATGAACTTGATCGTAATTTGAAACCAGATGCTCAAGTATATTTCAGAGCATTAGCACAATACCAACTTTATAAGTAGTATATTTACGCATAATCTTATAAACATTCAAAATCATCCCACGTCATATAAAACATACTTATATAAATTATGTGATAGTAAAATTTAAACTATAAATATTTGTTGGCGTTGTGTTGAATGTTATTAGTAGAAACAAAATTTTGTTCAGTTGAATAAAACGTATTTTACCCCTACATGACGGAAAAATAAGGGTTTTCGAAAACCAGTTATTTAGAAATATATTTGGTCCAAGAAGAGGATGAGGCTACTGGGAAATATAAGAGTCCACATAATTATGAGTTACATACCCTGTATTCATAAAAAATACAGTGATAGGATAATAAAGTCTCGTAGATTACGGTGGGCAGGACATGCCGCGTGAATGGGAGAATATAGAACCTTGTTCAGTATATTGACTGGCAAAACCAATGGGAAGAAACCAGATAGGTGGATACCATTAATTATTATTATTATTAGCGCCGCGTCTTACTACTCATTCGGGTTATACGCACTTACGCTAATGTGTAATGGTAGGTTGATTGTGAGATGAAATGAAGGACCTACAGATTAACGTGGGATCCAAACCACAGTGGAGGCCTGGCATTCCACACATTCACAAGTTGTGATTAATACATGACTTGTCAGAGGTAAAGGAAGGGTTTGGTAATCAGATAAATCTGTGCCGGAACCGAGGATTGAACCCCAGACTCTCAGCACAGAAGTTTGACACCTTACCTCTTAACCTTCAGTTCACCGATACCATTAGAATGGAACTGAAAAGAGATAGGGTTTAATGAGGTGGACTGGATAGAACTAGCTCAAGATAGGGATAGGCGGCATATTTTTGTAAATGCACCAATGAACTTTCGAGTTCCTAAAGCCTTAGAGTAGGTAATTAAGTTGGAGTTGTAAAAAAGGGAGAGTGGAAACCATTCAGGAAAAAAACCCAGCTCAATACACGCAGCCAGGATTCCAATCCAGCTTTCAACGACATTACAGTATTTTGCAAGTGTGATGCCTTATACCATTCAACATTTAAAAACTAACAGCCTTTGTGTTACGTAACACTCTTCTTTACCAAACCTCCCCATAAGTAACACCATGTACAGTAGCCCCATGGCTTTGGTGCTGACTGACAGCTCACAGCTCACAGTTGACGGCTTTGATAAGTTACCAGACCAAATTATGTATCCCTACGCCAAACCATATGACCTGCAAAAACATGTATTTAGCAGCTGTCACTTTTGACTGTCAAAATTTAGGTATATACCTAAATATTGACTGTCAGCTGTGAGATGTCATTAAGAACCAAAGAAGCCACGGAGCTGCCGTAGATATAAAATCTCCCTCCTCCCCCTTTTAAAAATCGTTACGTGGTATATGGATGACCTTTAAAATGACTGAAGGAAACAATCCACAGGCACGGTTGCGAACAGGGCAAAATATATCTGCTTAACCTGGCCACACTCCACGACACGCCACTAGGAGAAAAACCACTCTGCAAACTGACAAATTTAACAAACTCTTTGAAGTGTTCCGCCCCCATAGTTGAGATTTTGTCGTGTCGAGAGGTGTAAGAAACAAGAAATGCACCCAAGAAAATACACGGTGATGGATGGATGAGAATCCAGGCTCTGGATTGGTCAGTTTGACAAATGATCCAACTCCTCCCTCAGCATCATTAGTGAGCCACACAGCGATGGAAACCAACCCAAAAGAAACAACATCCAGACATATTTTTTTAAATAGGGAGAGTGTCTATATAAAAAACGAATAAGAGACTAGTTTTTCAATTTATTTATTTACATTATTTTTGTTATTATTGAATTATTTTGGGATGTAAATTATATATTTTAAAAATCAATTTAACATAATAATTGCTCTAAAACTTTAATTTTTTTAAAGTTTCATACAGGCACTGCTTGTTTGTGACTTGCCATTAGTCTAAACCATGCTAATATTACGAAATACTAATTTTTAACTAGCTGGTGCACCCGTTCTTCGCACGAAAGAATCAATATTATTATTATTATTATTATTAATATTATTTATAGCACTGCGTCTTACTAACCGTTCGGGTTAAACGCACTTACGCTAATGTGTAATGGTAGGGTGGTTGTGAGATGAAATGGAGGACCTACAGTGGAACCACGGTGGAGGCCTGGCATTCCCCACAATATTTTCATATAAAAGCGGGAGAAAGTCAGTGCGGTGCACCGTATCATTTATTTTCTAATTTTTTTGGGTAAGATTATACATAATTTATTTTCACAAATTATTCACTATTATGCAAATATTAAGTTTTCTATGAATTGCGTTCATTTTGCACTCAGTTTATGGGTTGATTTATGTTTTCTTTCAAATTCTGTTTTTTTTTTAAATTTATGATTGCTGTATTATTTATATTTGGATTGTCATGGCTATCTTGATATTGTGAAAGAAGAAATAAAAAAAGAGTACTGCCGGATGTCGAACATCCTAATTCTAAATAGTTATGATATTCATTTGTAGGTATTAACTATTTGAACCCTTATAAATATCCTGAAAATCTCAAATTTGGCATGCTGAGGGGTCTTAAAATAAGGTTTTCTAAAAAATTCAAGAAAATCAAAATTTAAAATGAAAACGTTGAAAATGAAAAATTCCTTTTTAAACTGTAATTATATTTGAAAGTAATATGTAACTTACATTTGTTTTAACTCCAAAGCAACCAATTTATTTATATTATGAGACTCTTATTTATTTCTTACTAGCACCATCAGATAAGAGTTCAAAATATTGTGCATATAAAAGTTAAAAACTTAATCTTCAAAATAAATAACAACTTTTAAAACACGTTAAGAATTTTTTTTTTATATTGTGTAATTAGTCAGCCTATTTTCGCGATTTGTATCACAATTCTAACCAATAAAGGATTAATATTTAGTCATAATGTAAAATTTGGCTTATATTCGCTGTGGATTATTTTATATACTAAAAATAAAAAAGGTACTTTATTGATTCCTTAGGTGACCTGGCGGTCTAGGGATAAAGTGTCGGAATTCTGTGCTGGGGTTCCGGGTTTCAATCCTGGGTACCAGCACAGATTTATCTGATTACCAAACCCTTCCTTCACCTCTGACAAGACGTGTATTAATCACAACTTGTGAATGTGGGGTAAGACAAGTCTCCACCGTTGTTCGGATCCCACGTTAAACTGTAGGTCCTCCATTTAATCTCATAATCACCCTACGATTACACATTAGCGTAAGTGCATATAACCCGAACGGGTAGTAAGATGCGGTGCTAATAATAATAATATATTAAAATATAAATTTACTAAAAACTCTTAAGATTTGTAAAATGAAATAATAGTCTTATACATTGTTGTAGAAGCACTTTACCAAATATCATAAATGAAATAATGTGCACTGTTACTTACTGTATGGCATTAGGAACTCTTTAAGTTCATTGCCGCACGCCACCTATCCCTATCTTGAGCTAGTTATATCCAATCCACCTCATTAAACCCCATCTCTTTACGGTGCATTATAATGTTATCCTCCCATCTGCATCTATGAGTATCTTAAAAGAAACATACATTAATAATTAACGTTTTAGACCCTCCATGATATTTTAAGCTCGTATAGATTTCTCTTTTCCCTGTTTCTACAACCAACCAGCATTCAGAAGAAAAGGTAGGTGGTGGATGCTGCCTCATGGCGTCATCAATCAAGGGACGTCCCACGTGACCAAATGAACCAGCATCATTAACCAACCAGGTGATCTTTCATTCCTTTCAAACGGTCCCACCCTGTTCTTCTTTCCGATCGGTAACACACAAGAAAATCTTTCTTTTTTTTAAGGTGGGGGATGAGTGATCCACCATTACTGATCTTTTCCATTTCCGATACGTGTAGCACTTAAAAAAATAACAACAGAACTCGTTCAAGACAATACTCTAAAAGGGATGAATTTTAAATCAATTTGTCCTATTGAATAATGTCCAGTAATTTTTCAACAATTCTCTGTATTTAAAAATCTTAAGAGATATGTTCACTTGGCTGTAAAAAAAACACCTAAATTATGAGAAATAGTGTCTATAGAATGTCAGAATACTAATTTGAATAATCATTATTTTTTATTTTTCAAGCATTACTACAATTTAGTTATCTGGATTCATATCGCATCAGCGGTTTTCGTTAAATTCAGCTAGAAAAAATTTAATATATATTTTCCTAACTTAGTTTAGTGTTTGGCACACACATACATAACATTAACATACACACCATACCTAATCACGCCGTTCATTTACGGGATAGGACTATATAATTGTTTTTAAGATGTTTATGTTGTGTTGTAGGTATAGTAAATACATATAGCCTATCCGTAAGTACATATGTAATTTGTTTTTTGATTTGTTGGATATACACACCAGTACATGCGTTATATGCATTTTAGTGACCATATTTTCAATAAAGGCTTTTAGTGTGAAATCATTTGGGCTTTTTTTCCCCTATGAGCTTAATTACTATATGGATTTAAGACTATACGGACTAACCTAGATCTTAATTAGTCTGAATAGTTGGGGCTCTAATGTAATATGTTTTATGATTGACCCAGGATTGAGTTTATAAATATTCGCAGGAATCTTGTGAGCCCATTTATAAATACCTCATCCTTCAATTAATCATGATGTATTCACAACGGTGAACCGATTTTTTTAGAAAAAAAAATATCTCGTATTCTGTTTTCCTGGTGACAGGGTATGTATTTGAATCCCGTAACTATTGTTTTATTCTACAAATGGCATACTGGTGTTCCTCTTTTCAAATTAGGGTACACTTTATTTAAATTATACCTTATCATTATGTATATCCAATTAGTTTAGCTATGAGAATGATCCCGATGGCCCAAAAAGTATGTAATAGGGGTTGGTGGTGAGATACAAATTAAGTTACTGGGGGTGGGGGGCTGAATAATATTCAGATTAGGCTTCAGGATATAGTTTCTAAGATATCATAAATTGCTGGAGATACAACATGGAAAAATACGCATCAAGATTTATTTTTTAAATAACTTGTGTCTCTATCGGAAAATACTTTTGAGGGATAAGCCAATCGAAAAATATTTTTAAAACCCTATTTTAAAACATCAATTTATGTAAATAAATAAATCAAGAAAGAGAGACATCTTAAAATTAAAACTAAAAAGAGTTAAAGTAGGGTGGAAGATGACGCGAGAAATAACCAGTTATTTTATGGTTTTTATATCAGAATTAATTTGGTCAAAAGAAATCAAATATTAATCCATTATAAACATAAGATTTTAATTTTATTCGCATGTTGATATAAACAGTTATTGAATATCTGTCAAGTGTTCTGGAACTTAATGACAACTTTTTATCTATCATTTAAAATGTTTGTCATCTAATGCCGCTAAGCTCATGACAGTTATTCAAGAACGTTTGAGGTCATTTTGTGAATAAAATTAAACTCTACTTGGGAAAAATATATTTTCTCTAAAATAAAAATGGGGGGAAAAAAACACTGGTCTTTTCTCGCGTCCCCTTCCACCTCACCTTAACGAAGATCCCAGTAGCAAACTGTTAGATTAGTCTAAACTAAACTCATGAGTAGTAGACGAGAGTCAACACTCTGAAAAGCAGTGTCAGTTGTCAGAAATATTAATAAACTGGCTGGGACTCTTGTGAGAAGGTTCTGACTAATGGCTTCAAGGGAAGTTGTGCAGTCCTCGTTCAGGGTTAGCTAACACCTCTGGCTTGTTTGTACAGAAAGAGAGAGGCTTGGAATAGGAGCCAAAAGGATATTTCGGGGTACTTCACGATTAATGAGGTACACTCGTGCATAGAGGGAGGGAGAAATGGGAGGGGATGGGGAGATTGCACTTTAAACTTTGTAAGACATTCAGAACACGTTTTCTAGAGAATATCCGTTGCATGGTGTCAACTACAAGAAAAAAATGATGAGCCACCCCAAGTTCTCAAATTAACTGGTCATCTAAGCCGGCAGTAGGGGCAGACTGGTCTGGGGTTTTAAAATTGCACTGCTCGGATAAATCAGGGTTAGAGTCCAGGTTAGGAGCTGGCTAAGAAGTTAATGTTCATTTTTCTAAATGGGATTTTAATTATTTGTAGGTGACCTGGTGGTCTAGGGGTAAGGTGTCAGACTTCTGTGCTGACGGCCGGGGTTCAATCCTCGATCCCGGCACAGATTTATCTGATTACCAAACCCTTCCTTCACCTCTGACAAGACATCTTGTGAATGTGGGGAATGCCAGGCCTCCACCGTGGTTCGGATTCCACGTTAAACTGTAGGTCCTCCATTTCATCTCACAATCACCCTACCATTACACATTAGCGTAAGTGCGTATAACCCGAACGGGTAGTAAGACGCGGTGCTAATAATAATAATTATTTGTATACCAGCTTTATTGGCCGCATTACAAAATATAAGTCAAGGGTGTCCTGGAATTTAATGACAACTTTCTCTCATCATTTTAAAAGCTATTCAAGAACTGTTCCTCTCACCTTGTAAATTATTGGGGGAATGATTTATTTTAAAAAAATTATTGGGGCAATGATTTATTTTGAAAAATATAAATGCTATAAGAACTGTATAAAACACTGATCGCATTCCTACATCGTCACCTTAAGCTGTAGACTTGCACAACGTCGGAATTTACTTAGACTCAACTTTTCTACAATCTCGTTTGCATGGACAACTAAAAGAACATTGTCTCAAAGGATTTTTTGCCTTGGTTACGACTCGTAATTTAGTATAAGTTAGTTATTTTTTAGCAACTATTAAGATGTCACAAGTGTCCATCGTATAGTCAGATCACCATCGAAACATCACTTAGAATAGCACCTTGTGAGGAAAAATCAAAATACAACAGTTATATAAAAAGTTAATTTGTAATATTTTACCCACATCAGTGGGCTAAATGAATAGAGAAGATATCATTTGGTCTAGTTCTTCAGTGTCGAAGAGGTTGGAGTTAGATTTCCGTTCGGGTGTAATAAGGTTTTCTTTAATCTCTAATATCGTTATATAACTCTTCCTTCATGCAAAATATAAGTTTTTTTTTCGCAAATGCTAACCTTTCTTAGCCCTTAACATTTGTGTGGTTAAAAATAAATGTCTCAATAGTTCAAATAATGATAGTAGTATTAGAAAAATAGGAGTTTTTTTTTCAGACAAAATATTGAAACTAAAATGGTCACCCAGTGTTCAAGTAAGGTTTTAAAGTTTTGTTTACGTTGTAAGACGCAACAGAAAGTGGGTGTGGGACTAATGCTCTAGATTTTTTCTCATTTGACCTTATCTTATCTCTGCTTTCCTGGTATATGGAGGAATTAATTTCTGAGGTAGGAACACCATTAAGGCGAATTCCACTATCCCGATATGGTAGGATGATACCTGAGAATGATGATGGGGGAAAGCAGAGGGGACCTACAGTTTAACGTGGGCTCTGAACCACGGTGGGGGGTCTGCCATTCCACAATCTCACAAAGCGTGAAAGCACACACTTTGTAAGAGGTGAAGGAAGGGTTTGGTAATCAAATACATCTGTGTCGGAACCGGGATTTGAACCCTGGACATCTAACACAAAATTCTGACACCTTATCCCTAGACTTCCACGTCCCCTCACAACAGAAGAAAGTCTGCTTGGATAAAATGGTCCAACAAATCAGTATTCAAGTCATTATTTGAACCGATGCTCAGGAAAATACGATGATCCCTTGAACAACTTTCAAATGTATGTTTGTAAACTCTTTGTTTGTCGATAAATATATTCCTAATGAAAAACACAATTTTAATAAAATATTTATAAAGCTTGTGGTGCATAACATTTAAAAAAAAGATATAATTAATTATAATTTAACACTTACCTACTATAGTAAGTGAAACTAATATACCATTAGCTATTCAATTATGTGAACAATAATGACCAGGACATTGGAATCGCACCCAGGGCCTTTGGCTTTAAGCTAATGCTCTAACACTGCTGTCTTGGTTAATCTTGAAACGGAGACCATTCGTCAAATATTTTCAAGTATTGAATATGTTGTCAATTCTGCCCCCCCTCTCCCCCCCCCTTTTTCCCCGCAGAATGTTATTCTTCATATGGTTAATACACACTTTTTCCCGCCAAATATCCGCTTCGGTGATCGAAAGTTCTAAGTCATCACTCTCGAAATAAGATGCACTATTGATTACGAGATTATCAGTGTTCGAATCCCAGTCAGATTCACTAAGGGTAGTTTTCATAATTTATTTTCCACTCTCTATCTACACGCAAATGCCATACACTTTCTCTAAATTTCACCCCCTTACTCCCTAACACATTATAGTAATAATAATAATATTTAGCACCGAGTCTTACTACCCGTTCGGGTTATACGCTTCAAGTACTAATTACGCTAATGGATTAGGAATTGGGAAGGTTGAATTAGAGGACGTGAACCCGCATTTGTGTGGAAGGAGAGTGGAAAACCATTTAGGATATCCCCCCAGTTCACCCGACCGAGATTCGAACCTCGATCTCCCCCCTCAGCAGTCGAGCTCAACACAAGTGCGTTAGCCAACTACGCCACCGAGGTGGGTAGCACATCATAGTAATTAATGCATATGCCTATATACCATTAACCGAGTCGATAATAATACACGGTGATAAAATGGAGTAGAAATTAGAATAAATAATCTGCGTTAAGAAAAAGTGGGAAAACCTTCATAAAAAAGCTTTACTATGCCCAGACAAAACAACAGTCTCTGCCTCCCGGTCAGTGGAGAACCAGACTATATACGGTAATTATGACAGTCTGCATGCACACCGATGCAGGTTTCAATTTGTGGAATACTATAATAGTAACAGGACAGTTCCTAGCGATAACGTACATAAAATAAATGGTACAAAATTCTTCACGGACTTTCTCAACCATTGTTTAGTTATTGAGATATTTACTCAAAACTCGTAATATATGTGAAAGTAAATAATATACACTAGCATGCAAACCCGAGAAATTTTCAACATTTTATTAGGGGTTACACATCTTATGGTTATTGCATTGCTAACAATTTACTCATTTATAAAATTAGACCAATAAAAAAGGTAGATATTTACAATTTAGTCTAAAATGATAGAGAAAGAGCGTTGTTGTACAAACATTTCCCCTGAGAGGTTAAAAAAAAAGTAGTATCTCTTTAAACATAAAGATCACAAAAAAAAATTGTAAGAACATATTTGCCATTATCTCAGAAACTATTGGTTTTATTAATATATATTTCAAATAAAAGTTTTTTTATTTTCAGTAGTAGTACGATTTTGCATTTATAAGTTATTTAGTATCTCAAATAGTTGCGGAGATACGGAAATTTCCGCTTCTGTAAAGTACCCTAAAACTAATTTTCATGGAAAAATTAAAATAACCATTTTATTTATAATCTTAATCAACGCGTGGATACGAATTTTAATCAAAATAATTATAGCCGATTTTGAGAAAATTAATTTGTTCTCTTTTCGCTCTTTATTAAACTAATCTTAATTTTAGGGTTAAACAGACAAACAAATGGCATAACAAAATACCACTGTTTAGGTTTGCATTGATATGTTATTTCATATTTCAGAGAGTTATGGAGATATGATAAAAAAAAATATATTACAATTTACGCATCAGTCCGGAACCCTTAAAGTCACTTTGACGAAAAATTGAGGGTAGCCATTTTGTTTGTAATATTATTGAATGTTTGGAAAATAAGTTTAATAAAAATCGTTAGAGCCAATTTTGATAACATCGATTTTTCCTTTTCACCCTTCAGTAAACTACTATCCATAATTTTAGGGTTAGATATCCAATTCCAAAAATCCGTCGGGGCAACCCTATGTTAACCCTAGATACCAAGTTTTAGCCCGATCGGTAAAATAGTTTAGTCTCTAGTCCGAGGTGCAGAGAGACATGCATACAGACGGAAATTCGAAGATTACTTTTTCTGGGGGTTATGAATTTTCGAAATTTATCAAAATCTCTAGTTCAATTTTTTGACGATCACAATACTTTATCTACTTGCAAATTAAAACTACATGGTGTGATCCCGAAAGCGAGCTAAGGCGACCAAGCGGCCGCCCCCTTTAGTGATGATAGTGCCAACATTTGCGGTTAGAGGGTGTCACATTGCCAGCATAATGAGGCCTCTGACCGCTATTCTATTTTTTCTAAACCGGATCAGCTATTTCTTTATTCAAATAGCTATTATTTTGTCCTTACGAGCCTGAATTTGACCCCGTTCAAGAACCACTGCCTCACAGATACATATGGAAGTGCCTGGGATCAAACCATGGGCCTATGAATTTGTAGAAATAAACTCTGACCACGAGACCACAGAGGAGGTCTGCAATGCCACAAGTGCATCAATTAACTATACACGTGGACCAATATTTGAAATATTTTCTGACTCAATCTCTCTGCTACCAATCTGTATTCACTTAGAATATTATTTTTACTGAGTAAGGCAGAAGTAAACAACGTATTTCCATCTTAGTCTTAAAGAATAATCTTGTACCCATTCAGATTCATCTCATTACTAACATTTTTCATCCCCGCCTTTTCCTGTCAGACAGGCTTGCCACCACAAAAATTCCTACCGCTGTGTCTCTCATAATGACTCTGAAGAGTTCTGCAGTCATAACAACTTCAACAAAACTTTCTTCCAAGCTACGACATGACATTTATATTAAAGAGGTGGCACATTTTAACAGTGACTCAACCCCGAGATTCTCTCTCTCTCTCTCTCCCATCTTAAAACCTCCCTGAAGACTAGCAGACATAATAATTATTATTACAATTATTTTACTCAGCTTTCAACGACTTTGAAAAGGCAAAACTTTAAATCCCATCCCCCCATTAAAAAGCGAATGTATATTTTGTAGGAAGCACTTCTCTAAGTGGTGGTGTACGCCAAACCTTTCCCTATGATTAATAACCCTCCAACCCCTTTGTGACCCCGAGTTTGGTTTCTTTGGAGGGAACGGAAAATAAAATATTTCAACCTAAGTGGAAGGCAAAACTTGGTTTGTTCTAAAGTCATCTCCTAGAGTTGTTCCTTGCAAGGTGATTAGTTGAATAATTGCTCATTGAGAAGTTTTCCTAGCTCTCAAGGTTTCAAGATTTTAGAATAGGAAAGGACATATTCTGAAAGATTAGTATTAATCTCAACAATTACATTTGTCTTGTTAGAGGGCGTTAGCTATATTCACTAGACTATTATTTTAAAAGAGCTTAAGAAATTAGAAGGAGTTAACCTAGATATAAAGTTAAATAGATGTTAGTTGTTGATTCCTACTGAACGATAAATGTGTATTTATTATGTAGTCTAATACTGGATTATATATACAGGGCGTTCTAAATATCAACAACCAAACTGCACATACCATTTGTTCGAACCAAAGGTAATACAGAATCCCTATACACTTACATCCGGAAAAATATGTTAATACCATTAAATGGTGTTTAAAGTTTCGGCGTACAGCGCCTGGAAAGCGAAGCCGTGCACGCATATGTGTGCAACAAATTGCATGTAAGTTAGGCGCGTGGCGCTGTATACGTGATAATTGCAAGCATCTTTTGTTATGTAGGACCATTAATGATGACCCTCAGCACGTATTCCCATTTATAGAGGGACTGGTGAGTTGTTTACCATCAATATTTGGATATATTCTACTGCCATGCTCTAAGATGTCGAGGAGTGCAGTCCCGAGCGCCTAATTGTTATGCAACCTGTTGGATATGCATGCACAGCTTTGCTCTCCCAGTGCTGTACGTTGACATTTGAACACAATTTAATGGTATTAAAATAGTTTGCCGGATTTAAATGTAACTTATAGGGATTTTGTATTACTTTTGGTTCAAATAAACTATATGTGAAGTTTGGGACTCGAGTTTCCGAACATCCTGTATATTCCTTTTTTTTTTATTGGTTAAAGTGATCTACAAACAGGTCCAAAGGACCCTTGTTTGAATCCAGCTAGTTTTGAAATATAATTATATACCAACTATTTGTGTTGACTCGCTTTAATGGCAGAATTGTTAAAAGTGCCACTCTCGTGTTGGACTGGTGTGCTGAAGACCAGGAAATTGGAGTTTGAATCCTAGTCAAGTCTACTGAGGGTTGTTTCCCCTAAATGGCTGCACATTCTCCCTCCACGCAAATGTGGGTAGACTACCTCTAAAATGTTTCCTTCTGTATCCCTATCCGATGGGAGTAGTTTTCAAATATGAGTGTGATATAACATGAACAGGTAGCAAAACGTGGTGATAAAAAAATAGCTATTCATATACCGGTTTGTCCTATCCCCGATTTGGTAGATATATTGGCGTTAGAAATGTGTGTTGTGTTAGACGTGTGAATTTAACACATTAGATTAACAATTTTTGCTTAAGTCATGTGATGATATAGTAGTTTGTTTGTAAATTGTACGATACAATAATAAAGTTTTTAATTATTATCTTTTAGCACTGCGTCTTACTTCCCGTTCGAGCTACATGCTTAGGTATAATTACGCTGACGGTTTTAGGGATTAGAAAGTTTATATTTATAGGAAGTGTACCTACACTTGCGGAGAGGGAGAGCGGAGAAACCTTTTATGAAAATCATCCTATGTACACCCAACCGGGATTTGAACCTTGGTCTCCCTGTCATCGGCAGTTTAGTCTACTGAGAGACTAGCGCATTAGACCATGCAGCCAACGAATCGGTAAAAACATATTCAAATGATAGTCACAATTTCAGATTTAATTATTATTGATCTACCTTAATAGGTTTTTGGTATATTATTTTAATTTTGGGCAGTTAGCTTAAAATTTGTTAACACATGATTACGTTAGAGAATGCAATGAAACCAGGGAACAAATCCCGGTAAAGATCTTATTTGGTGAAGCATGTATTAACGTACTGTTCCATAGTTCTTTAAATATTACGTTATCTGCATGGGTTGTAAAGAGTACAAAGGCACTAGTCTCGCATTGCCTGGTATGCCATTGAAGGGGAGGAGGGTCGGGGGAACCAGGTATATTTTTCTAAATTATTTCTCCATCTCTCTTTACCTCTATGTAAATTTGGGTGCACATCCTCTAAATGTACCTCTCTTATCCCCAAATAGTTAAAGTAAGTTAGTTTAAACTCAGGTTGATAGTAGGACGTGAAGTATTTAAGTTTGTTTGTGTACAGATCGTCATAAAAATTTTTTAAAGATAATTAGAAAAAAAACTATACAACATTGACAAAAAAATCTATATCTACAGGCCTATTACATCTGTTCAAACTGGTACCATTCAGGTTGGGTGGAAGGAGACGCGAGAAAATGCCAGTAATTTGGTGGTTTTTATGGCCATAATAAATCAAATGCTCCAGTAAAAGATAATAATTAATTTTTTTCAAATGATAATATCAATAGTTGTTGAATATTTGTCATGAGCATGATGGCATTATCTAACATACTTTTTTTAAATGAAGAGAAAAAGTTATCATTAAATTCCAGAACATTCATAACAGATATTCAAGAAATCTTAAGGTATCATATGAAGAAAATCACTGTACTCTAAAGTCACATGGCTGACTCACTCACTGACATTAATGTTCACCCACTTACAGGTGAGCTAGAAACTTGAAATTTAGCATACTTATAGCTTCTAGCCTTTCACTTACGGGAAAATTCCAAAAAATTAAAAAATTTCAAATTTAAAGTCGGTGGAGGCCTTTTGTGGCTAAACGGTAAGACCTATCAAAAAAAAGATTGCACCAGAGACAAATTTTTTGATTTTGTGTAAATTGTGCACATTTTCCACATATTTTTTAAAATTTTCTGACACACTTAAGGGACATATATAATCATAAAATTGTAAAAATATATAAACGTTCAAAATAACGCTGGAATTACATTATTGTACACTAATGGGGGTTTGGGGTCAGAGCCCATAACGAGCAAAGCGAGTTAAATTCTATATTTGTACTGGAACAATTTTATTTTTTTATTTTGGCCAAAAAATCATTTTGAAAACTGCCAAAACACTGGCGTTTCCTCACTTCCCCTCCCATCCCACTTTGACAACATTAACAGTGATTTAAAAACATGGAATATATTTATAACAAATATTTGTGCTGTTGGATAAGGCTTTTCACGTCACGATACAACTATAAACTAGTTTTTTTTTTCAGAATCCGATTCTCCTTCTTGTAAATGATGCTGTATTAATACTCCTGCATAGGAAGTCAGGCAAGATAGATCTCAAGTCATTATTATTATTATTATTATTAGCACCGCGTCTTACTACCCGTTCGGGTTGTACACACTTACGCTAATGTGTAATGGTAGGGTGATTGTGAGATGAAATGGAGGACCTACAGTTTAACGTGGAATCCGAACCACGGTGGAGGCCTGGAATTCCTCACATTCACAAGATGTCTTGTCAGAGGTGAAGGAAGGGTTTGGTAATCAGATAATCTTTGCCGGGACCGAGGATTGAACCCCGGCCGCCAGCATATAAGTCTGACACCTTACCCCTAGACCGCCAGGTCACCCTCAAGTCATGATACTTCTGAGGTAAGGCTTATTCAAGTAGGCTGTAATTAATTATATGACTACGGAGATTATTGTTTAGCACCACGTCTTAATACCCGTCCGGGCTATACGTTTAAGTACTAATTACGCTAATGGATTATGAATTGGGAAGGTTGAACTTAAAGGAAGTGAACCCGCATTTTCGTGGAGGGTGAATGTAAAACCATTTAGGAAAAATCACCCCAGTTCACCCGATCGATATTCGAACCTCAATCGCCCCCATTCTCGGCAGTTTAGCTCAACACAAAACCAGCGCGTTAACCAACAGTGCCAGCGAGATGGGTGAGAGATTATTATTCTATAGGATATTTTTGGTATGAAGAACAGTATATTATAGTTACTAAGTTAATAAAACAATCTTTACATTGTTATACATCAAGCCATGTTATCTCAGCTATAACTTTTGATAGATATTATCAATACCAATAAAATAACATAAATTATATAATAGAATTTTATTAATTTTGGTCACAAAGAAATATGTTTGAATTTTCTAAATTGTTGCTTCCAAACCAAATCAAGCTATAGTATTTGGGAGCGAATTGTCACCACATAGTTTACGTATCTTTTATCCTTCATTACAGATACAATGGTCCTCTAATAAGAAAAATAGGGACCTATGGAAGTGGGTAGACTAGGAAAAAGTTTATATTTATTCTATATAGCTGAATACTAGCTCAAAACGGGAATATTATCATTATAAAGGCCCGGATTTTTATCTGTCATCTTTTTTTTTTTTTTTACATCANATATTTTTTTTTTTTTTTACATCACAGACAATGTTCAGATTTAACAAAACTATTCTGTTTATTATCCTCTGGTATAGAAAACGTTTAATATATATGACTTTTTTTCTTATTTTTTGTCATTTCGGATTTTTAGGTCGTATTTTCTTGGTTTGCGTCCTTTTTAGGCATCTATGTTGGTTAGGTATATTTTTTAATACTATATATATATATATATTGTAAATGCATTACCAATCAAACACAAATATTGTTAATATACACTTGTCAGAATGAGAAGATTTTGCAATGAACTTTGTATCCTCTTTGCTTGCATCGTTGTTGAGACACTGCAACTAAGCTGGAGAGGGTTGCGTTGGGGTGGGTTGGAATAACAATTATTTCTGAAGCAGATAAACCAATGTTTTATTTATCAAAATACAAATGCTTCTTAAAAGGTGTTTAATTACATGTCTACTTTTTTTAATTTCCATATGTAAAGTTTGTTCCTATTGAATCGTATGGATTAATGACAAATTTTTATTCAAGTTTCTAGGCCATTATTTGAAACTTTTAAGTCATTCATTGTGATTTGTAGTGCCATATTATAGGTATATTTTTACCAATTCTAGTTCATCAATGTGCAAGCCCATATTTTCATTGATATAACCAACTATTTATATATATATAACCAACTATTTATATATATATTTATACATATATATATATTTATACATATATATATATATTTATACATATATATATATATATTTATAGATATATATATTTATACATATATATATATTTATACATATATGTGTGTGATTTTAATCGGACAGTATACCATGGGAAAAATCAGTATAGCTATCAAATAAGAATACATTTACATATCTGGATAAACTTTAGATAAACACATTGATAAAATATAGTCAGAAATACACAAATACAAAAATTAATGCAGAGAAATACACAGATAGAAATAAATACAGTCAGAAAGACAAAAGGACAGAAATACACAAAAACAAAAATAAATAGATTCAGAAAGACACATAAATAAATAGACAAAAGATACAAACATAAACACAGATGGAAATACATTAATTTATAAATATAAGTTATATCAACAAAGATACGCATACGAAGGCATAGAGGACAACAGTTACATAGACAGAAATACATACCGATAAAGACTTTTAAACCAAAATATTCCTACATTTATACAATGTATAAAAATAATAATAATCAAATTGAAACACTAAAATACGTATACGAAATTTTAATTTCTTAATTATTGTTTATTTAGTAAGGCAATACTTACTTGACATATTAAAAATATAAAATCCATCAATGAGCTTGAATCAAACCATGTTTAACTATTTTTGATGACAGTTACCGATCGAAGGAAGTATTCTAGCCATAGGCTAAAATGTGTAGGGTCTAATGCAATAATTCAATAACTATTCCGAATATAGATGTCAAACATCTTGATCTCCAATTTTTAGTGTAAAAAATTATCCCGCAATTTTTAACCTATCAACGCAAGAACCTGTTTTCACTCAACTAACCAGCATTTCGTCTGTCTGTTATACGATTACTGATAAATGGGTAGACAAATTTTAGCGGGATTTGGCAAAGCCATTAATTGAGTCTATACCAAGTGAATTAAGCTTACGTTTATTATTTTGCGCTCTGGTTATCCTTTTAGCAGGATTGTGGCTGCTCAAATGTGTTTAGAATAATTTATCATCCCTTAAGTTTTGTATTCAAAATTCTAAGCAATTGATCAAACACTATGGTCGTATTTATTTGAATGTTGACATCTCTTGTGATACAGACGTCTTAAACAACGTGAAACCGATTAACCTCTAGAAATTTAATGTACTACTGAATGTGGTGCATATTAGTTTTTTTTAGTTTAATCTTGTCACTAGGGGAAGAAATCAAATTCAAGTCCAACAACAAAAAAGAGCTATTTCAACTTGAAATGTAGAAATGGCGAGTTAAGGACCATATTTTACAGTTTTTATAACAATAATTTATTTTATAAATAATAAAATAATATTTCTCCAGTAGAAACACATTATAGTTTTCTTAACAAAATATGCTCTACACTTCTTGGAAATCCTAAAATTTGATGATAGATTTTTCTTTTAATTTAAAAAGTTTTTTTATCTAATATATGCTCACAACATTCAAGAACGGTTGAAATAACGATGTGTAGAAAATTAAACTACGTGTACCTAATGGAGCAATATTTGATTTATTTTTCGACAAAAAAAACCTTTGCTATGAAAACTGTAAAAAAAACACTCAGCTTTTCTCGCGTCCCCTTCCATCTCAATTTAAATTAATAACAGAGAGGGAGTGATGGTCTACTGTTCACAGACCTACTAGCTACAGAAAGGTAAATAAATTACAATTTCAAATTATTCCAGACGGTTGTGTATCAATGTTAAATGTTAAAAACAAATATGCCTTGAGTGAACTTAAATGACATAAGTTAACTTATACCCGACCAAAGGGATATGAAGACGTTATCTCAAGTACAGAGGTCTGATATCCAGGTGCCAGTCATTAGAGCAATGAGAGCGTCGGGAAATGGCGGACGTGAAGTTGTTAATTGCCTCAAGTACACTCTGGGGGGCCATTGCAGACACACCCGACCATGCGGCGATTATAACGTGGACTTTTGAGATCATCGTGTGCTAAAAATACCATACTAACCTCAGAATAAGACCACAACACTCTACTAGGAGGTAATTATAACGTGGACTTTGGTACTGTAGCATACGATTATCCCATGCTAGCCTCAGAATAAGACCACAACACTCTACTAGGAGGTGATTATAACGTGAACTTTGGGATAATCGTATGCTAGAGTACCATACTAGCCTCAGAATAAGACCACAACACTCGATTATGCAGATTATAACGTTGATTTAGATAGCAATGCAAACGACAGTACTATAGTAGCCTCAAAATTAAACCACAATACTCGACTATGCACAGATTACAACGTTTATTAAGTGATAATTGCATATTGCAGTACTATACTAGCCTCAGAATAAAACAACAACACAATATTTAGAGATTATACCGTTTATTTTGAGATCATTGCAAACTACAGTACTATAATAGCCTCATTTTAATAACACGTTTGACCATGTGGTGAATATACTTTGAGTTTAGGACTTATCGATAACTACATTACTATAGGCCCTACTAGATTCAATATAGGACCACAGCATTCGAGCATACTCTGTATTTAACAAATAGTACGAACAAGATGGGCAAAACAGTGTGGAACACTTTCAAAAGTTACTAAAACCATATATATAGGCCTATGTTTAGGTTTTAAGTTTGTGTTCCTTTTATAAAATTTCAATGCCTATAAAATAATACCAAAATGTCATCTGAGTAGATATAAAAATAGTAATTTGCGCTTATTAAATGGTTTTACCTACCGTGTTCTTTATATAGATTTAATAAAGATATCAGAATCACATTTTCATAATGATGATGGTATATTGAAATGCATAAATAACTACATTCAACAGCCCTAAGTTTTGATACGAATAAATTATTATTCAGGCTTACAGTTAAATTAGTATTTAGCTTGTTTAGAACTTTATTAGAAAATTATGTTGTACTCGAATAAACATAAATTTGTTAATTAGTTTCAATAAAGATGAATAGGCCTAATATTGAAATAATAGGTAATCTAGCCATATATATATATATATATATATATTACTTTATAAAATATACAAGTTTTATTTCCAAAAATTTGTGTTTAATAATTTACATGGGATAATTAACTTTAAAATAAATAAAGTTACACATATTTAACTAGTAGATTGTACAGCATAATGTATAGCTTATGGATTTTGTGCTTCTAATATATATATATATATATATCATATTCGATAGTTAGTTTGGACCACTTAGTTTCGATTATTTAAACTTAGTGCAGATAATCACCCAATATAAATAAACAACAACACTTTGGTGGTTGAAAGGACTAAGGCGTTACTCTTGAAATAGACTGAATTTACGATTATGGGGAGATCGAACCCTTGTCAGATAAATGGAAGGTATTTTTATTTATTTCCCTCTCGTTATTTCTATACTTCTTGATGTATCGGTTTCCTTGTTTAACTGTTTCTTTCTCCCTATCTTTTTATTTCTCTTTACATAAATGACGATACACTTAATCTATATTAAACCTACATCATCCCTACCACATGAGTAATTAGTATATATAGGTGTAAAACCCGAACGAAACAAATGCTGTGAAAAAAAATTTGTTTGGAAAAATATACAACAAACCTAAAGCAATATATATACTCAAATAATTGGGTGATTTTTTTATTCTGTTCCCTTCTGTTGTCTACTTGTATTACACTAAAGTGGTAAGGAAGATAAGGTTAAAATTCAGATAAAATGTTCATGCATTTGTGTGAAGGAAAAATGAACAAAAATCATGGAAAAAAACCTCAATACACCTAACCGGAATTAAAACCCTGGAAACAGACTAGATGACACTTATGCTTTGTCCACGTGATAACTGGGGCGGGTAATTTGGTTATAAAACAAGAAGATATTAAATAATTTTATACATTATGTAGAATCAAAATATGTTTTTTCTATTCCTCTCTTAGTATATTCTTGATTCTAGGACTAGCACCGTTTTTAAATAATAAACACATTTGCTAAGCTGAAATATCCACAGTAATCTTACTGCACACTATGCAATAATTTTTATGGTATAAATTACATTTCTTCTACCCTTGATTATAATTTTTAATTACTCAATATCTCCACCCTCCACGCTAGTATTTTTCTTATTATAATTTCCCTCTAGTGAACTAAAAGAGCTTTAGAATCACAATTAGTTTTTAACTTAATTGGTAACACACTTTATATATAATTTGTATTAAAGTTGCCGTTCTTAACTAATGATTTAACTATTAATATTAATATCACAATTACATCTAATATTAGTTAGCTAAATATTATATACACGAATAGTTAAAAATATTATTTATATTTATTTTGTAATAATGTACATTTGTTAAAAAGCTAAATATATAAAAAAGAATGAATATGTATGTATTGAAAATAAATTTGTATTGCTAGGGATTTGCGGGATATCTGAATAAATAACATCAGATATTTTTACAGAGATAAGAATTAATAATTAATTACGTAAATGTATAATAATATGTCATAATGTAAACTAACTTATTTTCCAAATTTGCATTGTATTAAAAGTCTTTTCAACTAATTAGTATATTTTGCTGTGAATATTTGACCGAGAATTCAATGAGTTTGCTATCGACTCATCACCGTAGTCTAGCCCTAAAAGTTGGAGAAACCTTCACTAGAGCGCAGTGCCATCGCCTCAAATATTTTTTTCAATTTATTTTATCGACTTTGAGCGTAAGACTCAGAGAAATTAAATTGAAACTATGAAGTGTTATGTTTTGTGAATATTTGTGTGTTTAAGTCACATATAAATAAACAAAGATGTTCTGTAGTAGTCGAATTTAAGGTTAGCAGAGTAGGCTTATTGACGTACAGTTAAATCCTCCATCTAAAACGCCTTTTAGAAAATACAGAGTGCGGCAGAATTATGCAAGTGTAATAACTTTTGTATTTTCAAACAATTTTATTTTTTTTACATTTTGTCATTAAATTCAGCATATTTTACCATTGTTATTTACACCATGAAACCATTTTCAGAACACAAGTTAGGTATGGAAAATAACGTTTTGCAAATTTCCTCCGTTTTCATTCACACATTGCTGAAATCTTGCTCCAAAGTTAGTTTATGACATCACGAAGCATGTCTATCGTTATTGCCCTAATTTCACGTTACTCAGGAGTTACAGCTTCGTGATCATGTGACACGACTTGCGTTCGTTACAACATGACTGATGGTACTATCGTAAGCATGTCTGATGAAGCCCATTTCAATCTCTCTGGTTTCGTTAATAAACATAACAGCCGGTATGGGTCTGCAGCGAACCCCAGAGTAATTCATGAGCGTCCAATTCACTCACAACGAGTAACAGTATGTGTGGGATGACACATCGTAAGGTCATTGGCCCATACTTCTTCGAACAGGATGCTCAAAGTGCTACGGTGAATTCTGATCGCTATGTTTTGATGTTTAGAAAATTCCTCGGACCTCAAATGCAAAGAATGTAACCGAACAATGCCCAAGTGGGGTTCCAGCAGGACGGGTAAACCCCTCATGCACCCCGGGTTTCCATGCTTGTGTTTCTAGACATGTTACCACAATGCCTAATTTCACTTCGGGGAGATGTCCCATGGCCAGCACGGTCACCCAATCTTTCAGCATGTGACTACTTTTTGTGGGGCTATCTAAAGTCGAAAGTTTTCATTGCTAAGCCACACACTTTGTAAGAACTCAAAAGTTGCTATCGAACGTGAATTTAGGGCAATACCGATAAACATGCTTCTTGATGTCATGACTAACTTCAGAGCAAGACTTCAGCAATGTGTGAATGAAAATGGAGGACCTTTGTAAGACGCAATTTTCCATACCTAACTTGTATTCAAAAAATTGTTTCATGGTGTAAATCACAATTGCAAAATATGCTGAATTTATTGACAAAATGAAAGAAAAAAAATGTGTGAAAATACAAAAGTTATTACACTTGCAATACTGTCGTATATTTCCGCCGCACCCTTCCTGTACAGATATTAGACTGTGGATTGATTTTTTTAGGAGATATTTCTCCAGTATTAATGGAATATTTTATCTGAAAAGAATGATTTTTAATATATTTCTAAATAAGACTGCTATCATATAATTTATTTGTTTTAAACATAATTTGTTCATAATGTTATTGAGTCTAGTAACCCTAAACGTGGTTGGTCTAATTATGAGTATATCCCGGACTGCCCCACATGTAATAACAGCCCGAGGCAGTGTGTGTGTGTGTGTGTGTGTGTGTGTGTGTGCGCGCGCGCGTGTGTGTAACGTTTACCCCGTCAAGTAAACTGTAAATTGGCAAATGACTAAGTTGTACGAGACCTGAAAAACTTTTTTTTTTACCACCGCGTCCTACTACCTGTTCAGTTTATACTCTTATTTACTAGTTACGTTAATTTGTTAAGGATTTAAAAAAAAAAAATTAGATTATGTATACCCGCATTTGCGTGGAGGGGAACTGAAAGCAATTTATGAAGAAAAAAAACTCAATACACCCGACAGAGATTTGAGCCCGATCTCTTCACCATCAGGAGTCCAGCATATTGTTAGAGTGACGCCTTAAGCCATGCGACCACCAAAGCATGTGGGAAACGAATTATAGCGTGGGAGTCCAGTATAAAAAGAATAACTACTGTAAAGAATACTGTTCGTCAACGCAACGCAGTTGTATCGACGCATTTTAATTAATAACGGTAGTAGATATTTTATTAAAATTTAAAAAGCTTGTTAAAGTGATATTTTTAAATAAAGCATGGCAATTTATTCTAGAAATATGTACACTTGACAATACTAAAAATACCATATATAAAATATATAGCATATAGATATACTATATTGCCTTAGATGAGGAAGTCAAGATTTTAAATCTAGGTCAGGTGCATTTGAGGTGGCTTCACACATTCCCACGAGTCTCCGTGAATACCTATAGTCAAAATATTTAAAACTGACACCATTGGGTGCCTGAACTAGATATCATGTTCATCTAGTCTGTTTTGCCGTTGATGAGAAGGTTAGTGCCCGAATCCCTGCTGGGCTTACAGAGGATGTTTCACCCAAGAGATTTCCCATTCTTCCTCCACGCAAATGCAGATACATTTCCTCTTGATCATACCCTATTAACCCTTATCCAATTCATGTAGTTAGATACTTATAGCTCGTATGGGCTATGATATGAAGTGTGGAAAAAAAATATCAAAAGGTTTAAATTAATAATACTGGCCACATTGATGAGATGCCCGGCACTAGTTCTATTATTATTTTTATTATTATTATTATTATTATTAGCACCGCGTCTTACCACCCGTTTGGGTTAACGCCCTTACGCTAATGTGTAATGGTAGGGTGATTGTGAGATGAAATAGAGGACATACAGTTTAACGTGGAATCCGAACCACGGTGGAGGCCTGGCATTCCCCACATTCACAAGTTGTGATCAATACACGTCTTGTCAAGAGGTGAAGGAAGGGTTTGGCAATCAGATAAATCTGTGCCGAGGCCGAGGATTGAACCCCAGACCCCCCAACACAGAAGTCTGACACCTTACCCCTAGACCACCAGGTCACCTGGCACTAATTCTAGACACCAAGAGCCAGTCTCAACCAGATGAACTTACATATGAATGCTTATACATTCCCCCTTCCCACAAGGCGAATACAACTGCCTTTCTTTTCATCTCTTAGCAAACATAAATTAACGTTAGAATATTTTCTTGAAAAATCTTGTAAAATACTATGTAGTTTAGTAGAAATATTTTAAATATAAGCTATAAGATTAATATTTTTTACATTCAATTTTGATAAAATTTCACTATAATATTGCTTTATAACTATTGATATTATCTATCAACATTGACATATGCAGAAAACATTACTTTATATATGAATACATAAAAGTTGTTTTACTAACTCATGGAACTGATAGAAGTGTTTTTACTTAAATTAATTGTCTTTTAATTGATATGGCTTGCATCCTAAGGGTTAATTTTATTAAATATAAATGTATAGTCACATGTGTCTGGGAAATTGAAACAGTAGAGCAGTAAAGTAATTGTAGGTTACTTTTGACACAAATCAAAATCATAATTTCTTAGAAATTAGTTATTTTTGTCATCATAAATTGGAATAGGGCGAGGGCGGTCCTCAATAATTAATTACATTATAATATACTAGATTGAAAATATAGCTCTATCACTATATTGGATCACTTTTAAATCTAGTTACGTCAGCCAAAAAATTGTGTAATTTACTAAAACTATTAAGTTGGAAATAATAGTTTTGAAAGTTTTCCTATTATCGGGTGCCTTGATAAGCTTTTTTTTAAAAATATAATTTTATAATTATATTCAGCATTAAGTGGAGAATAAAAAATGTACTTGCTCTTCTATAACACCCTCCCCTCAAATCAAACAAAGCAACCATCCCTCTCATACAACTCCTCCCCTTCTTTAGAATTTAGAAATCAAGAGTTTGCGGAAAAAGTTGAGTGTGTCTCCGCTAGATGGCAAGAGCCGCATCAATACTTGACAAATCTCCCCCTTGCGGCCTTTCTACCCCGCACGCCCCTAAACACCCCTAATACCTCTCAGTAGGGGCGGGGGTGGGGGCGAGGTTGAAAGAGGGTAGGTGAGTCATGACCCCTTGGAGTTCTCAGGAGGATTTACACGAACCCTCATCTCTGGTAAGCACGAGGGCTTTACGTCCAGTCAAAATAAGTAGAGGGAGGAGTAAAAAAAAATAAAGTAGGCTATTTCTTCGAAATAATTTTATGTTTGTATTTAAAAAAAAAGGAAAGACCACGTATTATTACTCGATCAGATATTTAAGAGGTTTAAAGTTTATAGATCACTGGAGGGAGTGGAAATAAAAAATTAAAAAACCGGTAGTAAGGTTGGGACTGTAGTAAATTAACCTATTAAGGTTCCGAGTTTTTAATTGATATGTCTTAACTCTAATTTAGCTTTTAACGTGCATTTTCCGAATCGACTGATTGAATCAGCACACCAAAATGTCTATGAAAGAGCGAAAGAGCATACCGATTTTGTAGAGAAAGGGTATTTTTCCATATCTTCGGAGGTTCTTTTACGTGCCACAATCGTCATGGAACCAACGGCTTTACTCCAAGAAAAAAGCTGTGTTCAAAATCTGCGCGATGTCCCTGAAAAGTATTCTATAACTATTGACTATTACTATAACTATTATATGTTGAAAATTAAATTAAATATAGCTTACGGCCTATAGACAACCAAAGCAATATTTTTATTCTGTCAATAAAGGATATTGTTATAAAAAAATGTAAGAATATTGACCTTTACTATTTTTCGTTTTCATTTTAGGTGTGGTGATTAGGATCTAAGTTTATAAGAGATGCACCATCATAAGTATCGAGTAGAGCGCTGCAAAATTAAGCGATAAATTATATTGGAAACCCGCCATTACACACCCGGTCGGGATTCGCATCTCAAATTCCTAGTCAATAAGAACTCAGTATATTTTAATTTGCCATTTTATATATTTAGTTTTCCCATTTAACATCAATTTTAAAACGTACTTAATATGTAGCGCGAATGAAAGAATCTAGAACCGTGTTCAGAGTACTGACTGGCAAATCCAATGGTAAGATACCATTGACAAGATTTAAACACAAATGGGAGAATAACATTAGAATGGACGGGATAGAGATGGGTATAATGAGGTTGACTGGATAGAAATAGCTCAAGATAGGGATAGGGTGTAATGAGGTAGACTGGATAGAACTAGCTCAGGATAGGGATATAGTATAATAAGTTAGACTGGACAGAGCTAGTTCAAGATAGGGAAAGGCAAAGTACTTTAGTAACTGTAGAAATGAACATTCTAGTTTCTTATGCCATACAGTAAGCAATTATATAAGGGTAAGTAAGGAAGAGTGTAATTTAAATTAAACTTATCTGCATATGATTGGAGGAAAATATACGTAAATTTGAAAATTTTGGGTGGCTATACCACTTAGGCCAATATACATTAACTATGATTATACATAGAAGCTATATTAGTGTTTAAAATTACCTAAGCCTATTTTTTTTATTCATCACTGCACCTTACTACCTGTTCAGGCTATAAACATATTGGACAATACCTGATATTTTCTAATAGGATAAGGGAGAAAGCTTACTAGAGGTAGTCTACCCACATTCACTTGGAAGGAGAATGGGAAATAACTTAGTAAAAATCAGCCTCAATACACCGGACTGGAATTCGAACCCCGAACCCCATATCGGCAGCATTCTATTCTATTGCGAGAATGATAATATATGATTAGATAAACTAATCGTTTATATTAGTTATCTAAATATATAGCTTTGTAAATGATAAACATTTAGTTTATAATATTAAATATAATTGCATGTATGTATTTTTTGTAATAAATATGTTAAATATTTTATTTTTCCCCTTTGATTTAAAATCGATCAAAAACCAACACCAAAGTATAAAAAAATATTGATTCAACTTAACCATTACTTTTCGTGGTCACTGATATTTCTCTATCCTATGAAAAGGGGTCACAAATAAAGAAAGTTTAGTAACCTATGGATTTCAACCCTGATATAGTTTGCTTGGGTAGAAATTTTATTTCAGAATAACGGCCTAAAAATAAAAAAAATATGGTATTTCAAGAAGCGGCAAGTCAGAGAAAAACCCTTGTTTCCTGTGCCCTCAAATTGTCCCTCTTACAAATAAGAGAGGAAGAAGGTTTTCGGCACAACATGGCGTAACTGACGTCTCACTTGACATGGGTGACCCCTTGGAGCCATGTGCATTTCTCACAAGGGTCCTCCCTCCCGCCTTTCTAGAGCCTCCAACTGTGAATGGGAAGACGGTAACTAGATTCTCAAGATAAGTCGTTTCTAAACTAGAACAGTTTCTTTTTAATTTAAATTGGTGACCTTGTCAAAAGAGGAGGGATACTATTGTGTTTGAAGAATGATTTTCTATAAAATATGTTGTGGTATATAAATCTTATATAACCGATGTTTAAAAAAAAAGTATTACTATTTGAAATATAATTTATGACTTGCACACCTTCATGGTTTGGTATTCAATAAAACTAAGTGCCAAGCTGAACTGATCCAATATACCTCTTCATTTTCAAGATTAAATAAAGGGGTTGCACTTTTGGGGCAAAAAATATACGGAAGGTTTTTTTACATTTGAAGAAATAAATCAACAAGCTATTTTGTTTTTCGCAGGAAAGTGATCAAAATTCTGCTAAATAACAATTTATTTAATCAATTCTCACAATTTGTACTTACGAAGCTAAGTAACTCATTAAGGGGCTAAAAGTTTAATTTTCAAAATAAGTTGGGTGGTAATTTATTTTCATAGAGCCATAATTTGTTTATTTTTTAAAAGCAATGGCATATTATACTATTATAAAGCCACATGGTTGACTCACTAACTGACATTAATGTTTACCCACTTCCAAATCAGCTAGAAACTGGAAATTTGGCAAACTTATAGCTTCTAGCCTGTAACCGACAGGAAAATTCCAAAAAGTTAAAAAATTTAACTCCCGAAAAAAATTCAAAATGGTGGAGCAACCTTAAAGTCGGTGCAGACCTTTCTTTAGAGGTCTATTGTGGCTAAACGGGCCTATCAAAAAACTGCTCAGGAATTACATTAGTTTATATCCACTTGCAAATCCCCCAACTAGCAAATCAAATTTTACTCTGATTCCAAGTACGGTATTTAACTATTTTATGAAATTCGTATGTAAAAAAATACAAATAAGTATTATGTTCACTATGGGCATAACAATATTGTTTAATTCAGTAAGAATTAATATTTTACAAGTTTTTTTAAGCACCACGTCTTAATAACCACCGGGGTTATATTCATCATACTAATATTATAAAGAGGAAAGGTTTGATTTTTTGTTTGTTTGTTTGTTTGTAATGAATAGGCTCCGAAAAACTGTAAAACATTGTGTATTTTCTTTTATTATATTATTATGCCCGTGCGAAGCCGGGTTGGGCTGCTAGTATTTAATAAATATACTAATGGTTTTAGGGATGAGGACGGGTATATTTAAGTTATAGGAAGAGTACCCACATTTGCGTTGAGTAAATGTGGAAAATATTTTAGGGAAAACTATCCTCAGTACACCCCACTGAGATTCGAACCTCGATCTCCCCGTCCTCGGCAGTTTAGTCTACTAATAGAGTGACAAGGGTTTTGACAAGCTAGCTGGCTTATGTTACATTTATATTAATTATATTTAACTTATAATCATTGTCCTTTTAATACATGGAATTTATAGTAGACTAATGTGAATGTATATTAATGTTGCCCATTGCATTATTATAACTTTTTAGACGTCAAACGTATTCTCTTTGTTTTTTTAAATATAGGCTCAAACATGTTTACAATTTTATTTAAAAATAATAATTTAGGCCTACACTTAGATAAAAAATTATCTGGCATCCCGAAAAATAAGCTTTTATAGAACATTACTAGATATGTTTAAATATACTATTTACACCATACAAAATATATCAAAATAATATTTTTTTATTAATTGTCCTCTATTAGATCCAAAATGTGTTTCATGAAATTAAAGGAAGTAATCAATTTGCTTACTTCTATAAGCTAAGATAAATTCAGTTGGCAACGCCAGAAAATTTGGAAAAAACACGTCCAGGCCCACATTTAAGACAGAAAGACGTGCTATACATCAAAGGAACAGGCGGAAAGCTAGGATTGGGGGGTGTCCGACCCTTAAACCTCCTCCAACCCTTGTTCCACCATCCACCTGGTCAAGCATTTCACGGAAAGAGGAGTGTTTGCGAGTCCTTCTCCCAGTGACCGTGTTTCTGTTTTTAGAGGGGGTGTAGCCGACATGACAGCCCTCAGCTGCCCTCAGATGACCTCCCGGTATCAACATTCCAGATTCTCGTCCTGGTTTTACAGTATGTCCGACAGAGACACGACTATGAAATTTTCTGCCAACTTTGGCTGAAGAAATGCTGAACACATTCCAAAGTAAATTATTCAACAACTATACTTTAGCACCACGTCTTACTACTCGTTCGGGTTATATGCTTATATAATAATTACGCTAGTGGTTTTAGAGAATAGGAAGGATATATTCAGAGGAAGTGTACCTGCATTTGCATAGAGAGAGAGAGTGGAAAACCATTATGGGAAAACCACACTCGGTACACCTGACCGAGACTCAAGCCTTGATCTACCGGTCATTGGTAGTCTGATCTTATGCAAAAATAGCGCCTAAGACCATGAGGCCACCGAAGAAGATAACTTATTTCAATTCTGTCTACTTTAGGACAATATATCAACCATTTTAGGAACAGTTCCTGTGTTGTGATATATTCTGTAGTCTACTTGGAGTAAGATACACTTAGTAGTTGGCTTCTATAAAGGTTTAAAAATATATATTTGAGGTATTTAATGTGGAATTTGTGAACCGACTGATTTTATCAGCACAAGAGAATTTCTATGAGCAAGAGCGAAAAGGCCTACTAATTTTGCTGGAAAAAATATTTTAACATAGCCTACCTTCCCGGGTTATTTTACATGTCGCAATCGACATGGGACCGACTGGTTTACTTCCACTCCGAAGGAATTTGTGCTACGGAATTTAAGAATTTTAAAAATTTTGTCAATATATTATTTACACATTATTACAGCCAATAGTGATAAACTCCATATTGCAACAACTTGTTATAACTTTCATATCAGTGATTTGTTTTTAGATAACGGTACATAGTTTAATCTGACATGTCATTGTGTATATAGTTCACTAAGGCATAAGAAAATTATTTATTTCTAAACAACTGTATTAGTTCTTTATTCTTCATAAATAAACAAAATATCATTAGGTACTTTATACGGCAAGTAAATAAAAAAAAATTAAAATGGTTTTACATTAAATTTATTTTTTTGAACCAAATTCATTTATTTATTTCAATGTCACTTTTAGCGATGGGCTTCTATGTTTCTTATTCGTTTCAACAACACCTGTACTTTTCCTTTTGACATTTTCACACTTAATGACGCCAGTAATAGTGTCCATTTAAGTTTTCCAAGACTGAAAAGCATTGTAGTATAAATTAAAAAAGTGTCCCATAACTTTTAAAATCACCGAGTTCAATTCCAGCCATAGCTGAAAAAATGTATCGTTGGTGAAATGTGAGGTTCCTCTTTCTCAGCTATTAATGTCTGATATAGATTTAAGTTAGTTTATAAGTACTGTGCTGATAAAATCAGTCGGTTCAGAAAGTGCACGTTAAATACCACAAATATATATGTAGGTTTAGGTTAGTGCAAACGGTGTGTAACAATCGTAGAATAAAAATAAAAAGTGCTGTTTTTGTTAAGCTTTTTGTAGAATAAAATGAATATCTAAAACCGCACTGAGCATTTGGTAAACCAAATAGCTTCCAAAAGCTTCAGCTTTTGGGTCGCGCCTTCTAGTTTAACATCTGCCTTTTGTGCTAAATACAAGAGAAGAACATTTCAAGGAAGTCTTTGAGATGACAATGGAGGACTGCCCCAGTTGTTTTTACTCAGGTAATACCAACAATAGATAAGAGTTGTTTGGCTACCCCCCTGTGAGAACATGCAATAAATTCTGCAAAGACACGTAACACCATATAACTGTCACCTCAAGACCATTCAGAAGTTATCCTTGAAAGTGATCTCTGTTATAACCCCTTCCAGATGAACACTCTTCTACAATCCTTTACCTTGGATGTTTTGGAGGTGAGAAACTGTTTGTAGACTTTCTCTTTTGCTTGAAAAAAAAAAGCGGACTTTAGATAAATACCATAGTTAAAGAAGGCTGCCAAGTTTCTGTTTAAGGTTGGACAGTAGAGAACACGAGAAAGTCAGTGGTTTTATAGTTGTTATAACCAAAAACTCATAGTCTGCCATAGTAAATAAATTATTACTTCGGTAGAATTATAATGGAAACATTTCTCGAATATTAATTAATCGTGTGTTCAACGGAATCTTTAAAGGTTTCTGATCAAATTAAATTAAATTAAAATAATAATATTAAATCAAATTAAATTATTCTAATAACATAATATTCAAGAGCAGTTAAGATTATTATGTGTAGAAAATTGAACTAAACGTATATACTGAAGACATTTTTTATTTTTTTTATTTTTTTATTGAAAAATTAATTACTCAAACTCACGTTCACTCACACACCCCAGCTTATAGTTTTCCCCGAGAGGCCGATTAAGGAGAAGTTTATTAGGTAGGATTGAAGGCGACGCGAGAAAAGTAAGAGTTTTTGTACTTTCCGGCCAAATAAATAAAATATTTCTTCAGTAGCAACATAATAGTTTAATCTTATTCGCAAGCTGATAGCAAAAGTTGTTTAATATCTGGCATGAGCATAGCGTCATTAAATGAGAAACATTTTAAATAATGATAAAAAAAGTTGTTATTAAATTCAAGGACACCCTTGAAATATATATCTTTTTTTAAAAAAAAACTAAACTCTTAGTTTCTACTGAAGCAATATTTGATTTATTTGGTCAAAAATATATTTTAAGATTAAAATTGAAAAAAATACTGCTCTTGGCTCTAAATCACTAGTATCCCATCTTGAACAATTTCGTTCCTATTTCCGGGTGAATGGGTGTATGGTTTTTTAAAGGTGTGTAAATAATTAATTTTAATATTTAATTCTTTGGTTTGAAAGATATTTTTTCTTCCTTGATTCACAAACTTTTGTTTTAAAATTTGGGTACCTTCTTTAATATGCTCATTGCTAATTACAGAATTCTTCTATGTTTATTCAATTGTTTATGATTGTATGTAAAAATCTTGATGAATACTTAAAATTGGTTTTCATTGAAATGAAATTGTAAATTAAGGTCCCCAACAGTGTTTAGTCAAGAACAAGTTTGTTAATAAATAAAATAAAATGGTCTTAAAAAATGAAATTTTAAAGAATTATCAATGTTTCATCTATGCACCCTTAACAAATAAACATTCTTAGTTTTAATCATGCAAATAAGCTAGTTCTTTCGTTTGGTAAAATAGTAATATCACTTTAACAAACACATTTAATTTATGGCTTTAAAATAGACACAAAACTGATACAACTATTGCAAAATCAATTTTTATTAGCACCAAGTTTTACCCCCCGTTCGGATTACATATATATGAACTAATTAAATTAAAGCGCTAGAGTTGAGAAAGATTAAAATTTAAGAAATTGTACTTGCATTTGTCTATTTGAAGCATGTAAAACCACGTATGAAAAACCTTCCTCAATACACCCGATGGGGATTCGAACACCGATCTCCCTGATATTGGCCGTCTATTCCATTGTGAGAATGACGCCTTATACTGTAGTGTTATTCAAACTTTGTATTTCGCGTACCCCCAGATATAATTTAGCTCCAGGTTTGTACCCCCAAAACTATTGGATCATATAATGCAAGGTATATACATTCCATCATCTAACACTAAGATAAGCCCGCTTCAGTCGCTGAATGGTTTAAGGCGCTACTCATGCAATAGAGGAATGCCGATAACTGGGATATCCGGATTCAACCCAGTTCAGGTGCATTTATGGGGGTTCCTAAATGGTTTTCCACTCTCCTTCCACGCAAATGCATGTGCACTTCCTTTAAATTCAACCTTCATCATCCTTAACACAGAGTAATTAGTGCATAAGTGAACCCCCGAACGGGTAGTAAGAGGCGGTGCTATGGAAAAAACTAAAACTAAATTAAATTAAATCCAAAATAATAAGAGTTATACATGTATATATGTTAAAATTGAGCCTATAGTATTGGGTTGAATACCCCTGCTTTAAATCATTCGGCCACCAGGCTGGTTGAAATTCAATTAAAGCCATTTTTAAATACTTAGAAAAGTCCTTCGAAAACTATATGACTAATGACAACCTTATTAATAGGGTCGGCGTAGTGGCTATACCATTCCTGTATTGACTTTGGATGTCAGTGTTTCCAGTCGAGTCTCAAACGAATGAAGATACATTTCCCTGAATGTCAACCTCAATATTACCGTATATAGCCTTAAGAATATTATTTAATATAATTGGTAATAGCCTTGACCCAATTATATAGTAAAAATAAATTGCATGACACAAATTTTCACATTTCATCTACTATTGTGTGTACAAAAATTGCAAAGAACATTTCTTCAGGAAAGGAAGATATTATTTGGTTACTTAAATTAAAATTGAGCAGATTTAAATTTCGAATACGTATTAGAATAATTTTTAAAACTCGTCAAATTTTCAAAAATCTGTCATTTGTAAACTATCCTCGAAAAATTTCCTATAAAAGTTAATTTTCAGTATTGCTTATCATTAAAAACTTAACCAGATATTTATTTTAAACAAAATAAAGTCTTTACTATAGACCTAAGGCCTACTAGGCTAATCTTAGTTTTGGAGGGAGAAAATTAAAATCTCATTTTTTTTTAATTAGATAATATAGCATTTAGATATCAATTTTGATTCAACTTCATTTACCGTTTCCATTTTGTTATAGCCCAGGGTACAAGCAGACTGATATGGGAACATAGAAAATTATTGTTTGACCCAATTTTTTCAGTTTAGGGGCACATAAAGATTCAAAAACCACCATAATTTCCAAAGTAAAGATTTTCATTAATAAAATAATCCATCTATAGTAAGAGCAAGTAAAAACTGAGTTATGGTGACTTTAATGCTTGGGAAAGATGGAAGGAAAATATTTTTGTTAACACCACATCTTACTATCTGTTAGGGTTATACGTATAGGTACTAATTACAATTGTGTGTTAGGGATGATTAAAGTTTAATTTAGAGGAAATGTAGCCACATATGCGTGGAGGTAGAGTGGAAAACCGTTTTAAAAACAAACCTAAGTACGTTAACAGGGATTCGAGCCCCAATATTACGGTCATTGACAGCCTGGTCTATTGCAAAGGTGACACCTTAGACCATGGATTTTTTTTTTTCAATATTTGTGTATGGAACAGAATGCTTCGTCCAGAGTCAACTGTTCATTTTTTGAACAAAAGCACTGTTGAGAAGCCAAAGAAAGTTTTAAATGTACAAATCTGTCATTGGATTTATTTAGAATTTTCCTAGGCTTGAGTAGTTTTGAAATTAAGATATTAAAAGGGTGTATGTAAGTCTATAACCCAGAAGTGTAATGAAACTCTGAGAGAAAAATAAGATTGTATATTTAGTTTTATTATTATTATTATTATTATTATTATTATTATTATTAGCACCGCGTCTTACTACCCATTCGGGTTGTACGCACTTACGCTAGTGTGTAATGGTAGGGTGTTTGTGAGATGAAATGGAGGACCTACAGTTTAGCGTGGAATCCGAACCACGTTGGAGGCCTGGCA
>CABFOV010002604.1:47602-68050 GCA_902141375.1 Timema poppense
TCCCCACATTCACAAGATGTCTTGTCAGAGGTGAAGGAAGGGTTTGGTAATCAGATAAATCTATGCCGGGACAGAGGATTGAACCCCGGCTGCCAGCACAGAAGTCTGACACCTTACCCCTAGACCGCCAGGTCACCTATATATATTTAGTTTTAAACACACACTTACTTTAAATACAAGGTTCCATGTCTTGATATAAGGAGGTAAGTTTATCTTCAGATTAACAATAACCTATAAATTTAATACCGTAATTATTATATTTTATATTTAGAAAAAATTATATTCCTTTTACTGTCTTACTTCCTTAATAAAATATGTCAAACAACAATCTATGTATTATCTTTTATAAGAATATCGAGTATAAAACTATACTATTGGAGCTGTTCAACAATTTTTACTATCACTGCGTCTTACTATTTGTTCAGGCTATACGCATATATGATAAAATCTTACTCTAATTATGTAGAAATGATGAAGAAAGCGTTTTAGAGGTAATATACCCAAATTTGCGTGGAAGGAGAGTGAAAAACCATTTAGGAAAACCACCCTCAGTAGACCCAACCGGGATTTGATCGCCGATTTCCCTGTTTTCAATAGTTCAACCTGATTGTGATTAATATTACTTTATACATATTTAGTCACATAACTATAACTATTATAGTTATATTGTTAACGTAGAAAAATATTTGAAAGCTGTTGAATATCAAAGTTGAAAGTTACTTTAGGAAATTTATTTATACATTGCCTCTAAATTACTGTGTACAACATAGTTTTAAAAATTACATGATATTTATATAATATATTTAACAAGAGAAAAAATAAAATACTTAATGAAAAAGCAGATTTTAGGAAAATGTTTTAAGTTCTTACTTCCCTTATTTGGACAGAAAAAAAAATTGGGCATCAGTGAATGATTCATGCTAACAGAATCTTCTCTTGAGGTACAGGTTTGAAATGTATAATTATATATAATATATTATTATATATATGTATAATTATATATAATATATAATTATATATTATGTATAAATATATAATTATATATTATGTATAAATATATAATTATATATTATGTATAAATATATAATTATATATATGTACAATTATATTATGTATATAATTATATATTATATATAAATATATAATTGGGCATTACCTCATCTGATAAATTTTTCATGATAAAAGTTCAGCTGTCTAAGAGGGTCCAATGTATATACAAAATTTGACTCAAGTGCTTATATTATTTAAAAAATTAATAGAAAATATAAAAATCAAAGGGGTGTAGGTAAAGTAGGGGTGGAGAACAGAAGAGAGACAGCCTGAACGCCTAATCGTATTAGTCATTTTTAGTTCGATTCATTGCTTTTTTTTATTTCTCAAATTAGTATAAGATTCATGCTGATATTGTGTCTAACAATAAGTCGGGGTAGTAAGACGTGGTGCTAAAAAAATAATTATAATGCATATGTTTACTCTTGTTTTCTTTACAATGACTCAGAATAAAAGAGGAGATTGATGGTAATTATATAAAAAAGTAATAAACGTGTAGGTAAAAAAACACTCCAAGCAGAGATCATTTCCACGAAAACTGTTCCTTCCTCAATTTCAGCAAACATCAAACAAGAAGATAAAATCGACCGTAACGTCACCCTTGTCAGCTTTCTTTGAATTTTAATTAATTTTCTTTCCTTCTTTTGAATCGGCTCCTTCTGCTCACACAAACACAAATACACACACACTTCTGGATAAACAATAGATAATCAGGACTGCTGTACATTCACAAAGATAAATACAGTCCAGTTTTCTTAGGAAAGTCTCTTTATATAATAATATGTGTTTTCTACCAACATTGATGACATTTTAATATATTATCAGTGTTATTTCGTTGGTATTAATAATATCGATCAAAAGTGACAGTTACAGACAAGACCTAACGTATGACTAGGTTACGTGAAATAAGATCTAGTAAATGTTCTTAGATGACAGATAAAGCCCTTTTTATTAAGATCGAACTGTATGTGTAGTGTTTAAATTTATAGAAAATGGTGCACTTCCTCAGTAAGTTAACCAGATAAGACAAGACCAACGCATTTTTCCACCCACCCATCGGTTCATGAAATGTATTTTGTACATATGTGCTCATGGGCCCCACTACGCTATCAGTTGATATAAATAACTGTCACAATGAACGACATGTGGAAGTTTTTGCTGCCGAATCTAGAAGATTCCAAAGTGACCATTTGTCAACTTTCTTTTGGAATGAGCTGATAAGGTGACAATCTGGAGTCGTCTACATACCTACTTCTCGTAGTATCTGAATTCTGAACTAAACCAATATAAGCACAATAAATGTAAAAAAAACATGAACCACAAAACAATTTGTTATAGTCACATATAAAATGCAATGCCGACAATTTTATTCGATTAAACAAGCAGATGATGTAGATTTTGACATTATTTTCTTATTCAACTGCACAAAAAGCTCTAAGGTATATGAACGTAAGGGAATAAATATGCTCATTATCAGTGTATCTGAGTTATTTTACCACCTTTTCTTCTAAAGGTTTTTCCTATAGTGCTATCTAAGCTACGAATAAAATTATATTTATATATAGGTCATTTAATTTAAAAAACCTATAGCAAAAATAACAATAATTACTATTACACTACTTAAAATCTATATAACAGACATAATATCTAGAACAACGACCCTTAATTCATCGATTTAAAAAGGCAAGCCCCAATTTCAATAATGATAAATTTTTAGACACAATTTGAATCGAATCCAGGACCTTTGGCTCAGTAGACAAACATGCCACCATCTAACATAAGGGGTTTGACACGTTGATAACTAAATACCGGATTTGGTGGCCACATGGTCTAATAAGTAAATCTTACAATAGACTGAGATTGCCGATGACAGAAATCGGGGCTCGAATCCTGGATGGGTGTACTGAGGGTAGTTTTTTTCCCTAAATGGTTGTCTGATCTCCCTCCACGCAAATTCGCGTACACTTTCTCTAAATTCAACCTTCTTCATCCCTAGCTCACTAGCGTAATTAGTACATATGCGTTTTACCTGAACAGACAGTAATATGCGGCGCTAAAACAAAAAGTTGATAACTGAGCCCCCAACAATCTCGGAGGGGGTATTTCTATTCTAATCCTTAAGTAAAGCAACAATTATATCCCCATATGACATAAATGAGCCCAGTTTAAAAGGGCCTTTCCTTCCTTGTTTGCGAGCAGCCACGACCTCGCAGTGTTGGAAATCAATCGCTCCCCATTTTCGGTCTGCTCGTTCACTCCACAAGTTCTCACTGTACAAGAGCCACCGCATAGCCTCTCCGTTGAACCACTAATAGCTTTTCCAACTCCCACCTCCCTTTAACATCCCTACTCTACCAAAAAAAACCCCACCCCTCATGTACGTTCTTCAATCCATCCCCCATCCCACCCCCTGTACCCAATGAACAGCAGTTACCGAGAGTTTAATGGGGGTGGATACTAATGGAACGGCCAGGGTGAAAATGAAGGAAAGCATAAAATTGGTATGTAAATTCTTTATATAGTTCCTTTTTTTTTTATTAAATGATTTCTAAATTGTTTAGATTTACATTTTGTATATTTGAGTATATTGAAACATTTTTTCACCCCGCCTTAGAAAATCTTAAGTAAACCAATCTAATAGAAAAACTGTGAATTAATTATTATTATTATTATTATTATTATTATTATTATTTTAGCACCACGTTTTAATACTCTTTTGGATTATACGCCCATGTAATATTTACACTAATGTATAAAGGATTAGGATGGTTGGTTGAATTTAAAGGAAGTGTAACCGCATTTGTTAAGAGGGAGATTGGAAAGCCATTTAGAAAAATACGTCAGTGCACCCACGCAGGATCGAATCCCAATCCTCCCCATCCTCGGCAGTCTAGTTTATTGCAAGAGTAGCGTTTTAGACTATGCGGCCACCAAAGTGGGTAGTTGATAATTTATTAAACTAGTGCCAGCCTGGAAATAGTAATGTAGCCTTAAGGATCTCGAAAGTTGATAACCGCCAGAACGGAAGCTTGCCATTCACATTCTCCCTGTCCCAGACATCTCCATCATTCCTGACCCGACGCCCAGGTACTCCTTCAAATATATTTTCACGTCACCCTCTCGTCGATTGTAACGTAACAGGCGTCACACTAATGTTAGAATAACATGCTGATGACCGGGAGATCGGGGTTCGAATCCAGGTCGGGTCTACTGGATGTGGTTTTTCCTAAATGGTTTCCCAATCTACTTCCACTCAAATTCGTGTAGGTTACCTATAAATTGCTTCCTCCGTCAACCTTACCCCAGAGTATTAATTACCATATATATGCGAATAACCTGAACAATTAGTTAGACTCAGGGATAAAATAAAAATTAAAACAATCCTAAAAAAAAACAAGTAATTTAACGAGTTTGAATATTAAAACAAATTTTCCCTTTAAAACTAAGTTTTAAATAAAAATAAACATATTTTAATATCAGCCTATTTCATTGACATCTCACAATGGTGAAATATTTGATATGGACCCCAAAAAACTATATATTAACTTAATGACTTATCTACATACTGAGCCGGAAGTACTGAATACAATTAATATAATGTAAAACACAAACTATTAAATCTTTTGGGAACCATGCTTGTCTACCCTTCTGAGATATCCATTCATCTCTAGTAATAAGATAAGGATGTACAGTTTAAAGAGAATATAATCATATTTAAGTAGAGGAAGAGTGGAAAACAGTTTAGATAAATATCAACCACATAATATACCCACTAGGGTTCTGACACCAAGCTCACTATCACCCGCAAACCAGACAATATGAGGTCGATGCCTTAGCACAAGTGTTCACTTATAGGAGTAAATAAATACTAAAAAATAAGATACCAAACAAAATAAAATAATAGGCCTACATTATTTATTAAGACTCAAACTGTGTTTGTTTTTATCCTGAAAACCCCACTTCAGTGCTAGCATGGTCTAAGGCACCACTCTTTCAATAGACTTAGGGCTAGTTTCATAGTCAAATTTAATACGCCTCAAGTGCGGCGCTACACTAAGTTCATGACAACACCTACCTAAACCAGAATGGAATGGGCCAGTTTCCTATGCGAACAAAGCCCATTCCATTCGAGTTTAGGTAGGTGTCGTCATGTACTTAGTACAGCGCCGCACTTGAGGCTTACTAAATTTGACTATGAAACTGGCCCTTAGTGGACGTTGAATGAGAAATTAAAGTTCGAATCCCGGTCAGTATGGATTGTGTGGGTGGATTATTTTCCTATACACTCTCCACCCACGTAAATACAGCTTCATTCCCCCAAATTCTTAATTTATCTCTAGCCCATTAGTGTAATTATGAGGATAGTTCTAACTGGTAGTAAAACATGGGTCACAAAAAAAAGGTCCAAAAATTGTATAAAATAAGTTATTGTCCATTGAGAATAATTCCTAACAGTATCTAGTTTAATCTATTTTTTTAAAGCATTTTATCGTTTAAACACTTAATGGGTCTTTTAAAATTTCTCTTCCAGGTCAGCGCTTTAATTTCCGCCTATTATTCCACTGTAACCACCGCAATGAATTGAATTTAAAAATAAAATAGGAAAGTGGAAGGCGTGAGGGAAAGGGAAGGGGGGGGGGGTAGTATCCATGTGATATGGCATAAAAGAGGAAGGGGTGACAGTACGAACGTAATGTGTGAAAGGGGCGGAGGAAGGGGATAGGGAGGTTGCAATCAGCCACAACAACCATTAATTAGCTATTGATCGGTCTCACGGATAGGCCTATTTAACCTCAACCTCCGACGGTGCCGCGCTATTGAATTTGGAACAGTGTCCCCAACTTGCCTCGCACATGCCTACGCTCTGTAATTGAGGCTGACTCAGCCCCCCAGCCCACCCCACCCCGTTAGAACCAGCAATGTTATTTTTTTTTTATTGTTAATTATGAGTAAGGTATCCATCGACAAAATACGTTAACTGAGCTCTCTCATATTTTACTCTTGACTAGAGAAGTCTAGTGAAGACACTATAGGATGGTGTTTAACCATTCAGTAAATTAGTTTACCCTCTCCAAGAGAATGCTCATAAATACAGGTCTGCCATCATTTTACCCTTAAATGTACCAAGTAGGCCCCATAACATGCTTGGGTCCAATAGGGTAGTGATATTCTACCTTTTTTTTTTTGGCGTAGGCCTACTCCAATTATACTCGTACTTTATCTTCAGCTTTGTTTTACTACCTGTTCGGGCTATACGCACATATTATAACTATTCTAATGGGGTAGGCATGAGGACAAAGTGTTTTGGAGTTAATCTATCCACATTCTCGTGGAAGGAAGGTGGAAAACCTTTTTTAGGGAAAATCACCCTCAGAAGACTAAACTGAAATTCGAAACCCCAGAGCTCTTCGTCGTTAGCAGGCCAGTCTAACACAAAAATAAAGCCTGAAGCGGCACCCAAAGTCGTTGGTAGGCCTATATGATGCCAGCTATACATATTCTATAATCTATATTTTCAATTAATCAAATAATTTAGATTCAATTTAATGTTTTATATGATAAAATTTTAAGCGATAAATATTTATTTGAAGCCTATATAAATACTAAATTTTATGTACCTCCTTGGATGTATTCACGTCTACTCCCGAAAGCACTGTAAAACTACCGCAGCCGTTTTGGTGGCCGAATGGTTTAAGGCGTCACTCTTGCAGTAGACTAGACTGCCAATGACGGGGATATAGAGTTTCAAATCTGAGTGGGGTGTACAGAAGGTGTTTTTCAAAAATAGTTTTTCAATCTCTCTCCAAATAATTGCGGGTACACTTCCTCTAAATATAACCTGCCTAATCCCTAAAACCATTAGTGTAACTAATACCGGTGCGAATAAACCGAATGGGTAGTAATACACGGCACTAAAAATAATCATCTTTAAAGTATTTGTTCAGACCCAGCCGGGGTCGACGGATTTTTACTGAGCGATAAAAATCCGTAGCACAACTTCCTTTGGAGGGGAAGTAAAACCATTGGTCCCGTGTCGATTGTGGCATGTAAAAGAACCCTGAAAGGTATGTGAAAATAACTTTCCCTGAAAAATTGGTAGGTCTTTTCGCTCTCGTTCAGAGAAATTCTTGTTTGTTCATTAGTTCATAAAGTGCACGTTAAATACTTCAACTATATAAATAGGCTAAATAAAATAAATCTAACGTATTTGAGTAATTAGAACATATCAGTGTTATAACAAGAAAGGATAGGACCTCGGGAGACGAGGTGACAAAAAACAACTAAAACCAGGAGTATGTTCCACGCTGGTTTGGAGCGATAAACCATAGTACGCGTGCCTACCTTTAAGGCTATCGCACCGAATCGGCTCATTAATACATTATTTTTGCATAAGAAACGAAGAAAAGCTTGAATCGGGAATATTTTACGCGTATTTAGAGCAAGAAGACGACTGTCAAAATGGGCAACTTATCACCTAGACTAGAACAAGGGAATATACTGACATTTTTTTCCAAATTACTATAAACGCCTTTTGTTTATTTAATTTTGCTTTTTTTATTTGTACCTTAAACAATAAGGACTACCTTAAAAATAACATAAATTTAAGTAGTGTTATTTTATGTTTCAAAACGCTTAATTTGATTATTTCACTTTTAATTAAAAACACTATTTAAAACTACACGTTGGCTTTGAAACAGCCCATCAAATATTTCTAAAATCTATCACATGAACTCCCACCATTTTTCGCCCAAGCTCCCATTATTTTTTTCAAAATTATTTTGCTAACAGTCACTACAATAATTTGGTCGTTCAAACGTTAATGGTAGACTTGTATTGATTTCAGCATGGAAACATCGACTATTAGTAAAGGACATTACCAATGGCGTGCTATGGAGCGTTTTCAAGGTAAGCAAAGCAGGTTTATTTTATGTATAACCACGTCTTACTAACCGTTCGAGTTACGCACCTAAGTACTAATTATGCTAATGGGTTAGTAATTAGGAAAGTTGAAATTATAGTAAGTGAACCCACAATTTCGTGGAGGAAGAGTGGAAAGCCATTTAGGTAAAACCACCCCCCAGTTCATTCGACCGAGATTCGAACCTCAATCTCCCCGTCCTCGGCAGCCTTTCTCAACACGGTACTAGCACGTTAGCTAACTATGCCACCGAGGGGGTTAAAAAGCAGGTCTAAACTGTACCTTTGCGTCAATAATAAACCGATCGTCTGAATGTGTGAATTTTTGTGAGAAACAAAGGTTATTGTTGCCTGCGCCTCTTTGTAATTAACATATACTGTATGGATTAATAAGTAAAGAGGGATATGAGACTACATACCAATGACAGCTGCACTTTAAATACGTCATCTGAGGCTCATCGCTGCACTTGGATGGTCTATCATCACATGAGGTTCGCCAGCACTGCACTGCTAAAAGTAACACTACTGAAACATGGTTCGTACATTCATAAACAAAACATTTAACACTCGGGTCAAGGCAACTTACAAAACACGACCGCTCGCGTAAAGGTCCTCTAAATACTAAAAAATAAAACACGTGCAATATCAAGCATGACTCATAAACAAAATAGCAGCGCGTTCCGCCAGACAAGAGCTGCAGGTGCAGTTGGAAATACCCAAGACGTCCACAAACATAGTATTATAGTTACTCTATTTTACAACCGGCCCCATTGAATCGAGTGTAAGGAAGGAACAATCCAAGGCAACCAAAACAAGAACGATCAAACTTTACATTTGTTATGATCTCCCACTTTGACCCCATTTGACCAAGCAGGAGGCTTTGCTCTACACAAGTCACATGGGAGTTTATTCTCCATTATATTTGACAATTGATTGTTTTATTGAGTGATGAGAACATAACACTTGAAAAATTTCAACTATCTCCGAGACATACCATAACACTTTAAGAGCTTTTTTTAATATTCTCTGTCCCAAACAGAAAAAAAGGTTTTCATCAGCTTCTCAGTGTGCCATATATTTCTTAGTTTTGGTCGGGTGACCTGGCGGTCCAGGGGTAAGGTGTCAGACTTCTATGCTCGCGGCCGGGGTTCAATCCTCGGTCCCGGCACAGATTTATCTGATTACCAAACCCACCCTTCCTTCACCTCTGACAAGACATGTGGGGAATGCCAGGCCTCCACCGTGGTTCGGATTCCACGTTAAACTGTAGGTCCTACATTACACACTAGCATAAATGCGTATAACCCAAACGGGTAGTAAGAGGCAGTGCTAATAATAATCTTAGTTTTGCTTTATTCTGTTGATACTATCTTTTAAAAGCCCCTAGATTTTCTCAAAATTAGTATCTAGCCACTTTAATATCACAAACAAAGGTAGTGGACACACTAATTTTTCCGTGAAAATTATTTTTAGGATTATTTACACCCAATGAATTTTCCCATTTTGATCATATTTACGTACTTAGTGAGATATGAAATAACTTACTATTGAGAATTTGTAGTACTATTAAGATATAAACAAAAAGCTTTTATTTGCCATGTAAAAACCAATAATTTTTGAGATATTAAAAAATGTAATGTTTCTTAATTGTTTGATCTTTGGTGAACAGATATGTTATTTTTTTTCTCAATATATTGCTGTTACAGTGTATAGTATTTCATTTATTCTTTTTAGTGAAGTTTTTCTGCAACACACTATAAATTTAGTCTCACATATCTCATGAGTTTTGAGTAAATATATCGACTTTTAGGCGAAGGAGCGAGAAAGTTTGTAAGGTGGACCATACTATTTATTTAATTTTATGGGTGTAGCTTTGTATTTTATTTGTGATGTTTTAAAATTGAATAAACTTTCAAACAGACGACATCGGTTCATCTTCAAGGACAAATAATTCTGAAGTAATGACGTCAAAGATAGCACAGCACTGCCAAACATCACCGAAAGCTATTCGCTCCCTGGATATTCCTTATTTACTGGGACCCCCATCAATTTATCGTGGGTTCAAACCATTACGCATCCTGGAGAGTGCGTTCGGCGCTACGCACACAAACGCACGCATCAGCTGAGCGGTTGATGTGGCGGGGATGAGGGGGTAGGAAGAGTGTCTCGAACCAGGAGGGCTCTCGTGGTCAGGGGGAGGCGGGGGTAAGGGAAGGAAAATTCAATTGATCCTGTAGCTGTAGTGGCAGTTGAGAGACTGGTGCTGCCATCTATCTTCGTCAGACCCGCGTCGCAGCCCATCCACGCGTCTTAAAAGTCTGCTTTACTCTCCCTCTCTCTCTCATTCTCTCTCTCTCGCTCACTCTAATTCGTTCCGCACCACTAAACTCTACCTTCTTGCGATCACGTAACATATTTTCAATCGGATTCTACTTTATAAGAATGTATTAACTCCCAAATTTAATAAAATATGTATATTATGCAGTTCGGACCCTAATGGGAATTAGGCTACATACAAAATACTAATTAAAAGTTCAAAATTTTAGAAATAAAAGACATCACAAATAATCATAAAATTTTGTTAAGACCTTACTTCTTTCTGAATACAGAGTGAATCTTCCTTAATTTTCATTGTTTATTATTATTATTATTATTAGAACCGCATCTTACTACCCGTTCGGGCTATACGCTTAAGTACTAATTATGTTAATCGGTTAGGAATTTGGAAGGTTGAATTTAAATAAAGTGAACCCACATTTTCGGGGAGGGAGAGTGGAAAACCATTCAGTAAAAACCACCCCAGTTCAGCCGACCGAGATTCAAACCTCAATCTCCCCGTCCTCGGCAGTTAGCTAAACACGAAACAAGCGCGTTAGTCAACTACACCACCGAGACGGGTTCGGGCATACTCGAATATTGTGTTGGACTTAAATCCTATAGACCAGCGTTTCTCAACCTATGGTATGCGTACCACTGGTGGTACGTGAGCCAGTGCTGGGTAGTACGGGAACGAAGTATAGAACAAAAAGATAGATTAACATAAAATACAATAACATTTTTTTAATCGCGACCCACGAGTTGAAATGTATGCATGAATGTCTAAATTTCTACTCAAAACATTCCATGTAACTAAATGAAAACAATTGGATTTCACACTATCATCAACAATATAATATTTTAATCAAAATACGTTATTACAGTTCCGAGAAAGAAGACCTAGCCGGGCACGATTGGTTGACCCCGAGGGCAGCGAGAAGTTTCGTCGAGAGAGCACCAGGACTCGCTGCCATTCAGCAAACGCTCGAATATTCGAAAGACAGTCGCTCTTAAAGGCTTCAGCGAGTCGGTTTCAGTTCAATGAGCGAGAGAGATTCCATTACGTCAGTGAGTAAAGACTATATGAGTGATCTATCCGAGGTACTGGAAGAGTTGTATTGTGGTTGCAGTATAATTTTAGGAGAAAAGGCAGCAAAACAGTTTGAAATGATTCCATTATCCAACTACACCTTGTCACGAAAAATGTCAGATTGGTTTCAAATGTTAAAGAACAGTTGATAGAAGAAGTTAAGGCTAGTAAATAATATTATATTCAATTGGATTAAATCACAGGCGTTACCAACATAGCCAAACTTCTTACGTATGTAAGATTCATAAATGGGAAGGCAGTGAAAGAAGAGTTCTTGTTTTGTTTGACCATTGCTTGGTCAAAAGACTTTTAACGAAATATTTGCAAAACTAGACCAGTTTATGAATATGAATTATATACATTGGAATAAATGTGTTGGTGTTCCAATGGAGTACGTGCTATGACTGAGAAACACAGTGAGGTTGTTGCCACAATTTAAGAAGTAACTCCTGAGGCTAAGAGACAATTGTATATTGTAGCATTCATAGCGAGGCTCTGAGCCAGTTGCTCTGAGTTTTTAAGAACTTTAAATATACTTTCATGTATTCACAGGCGTAGCCATGTTTTCTGGATTTGTCACTTTTTTTCGATTGTCGAGTATTTTGAGAGCTCTAAGATGGATATAGTATAATTAAAACTAATTTTACAGTCCTATTTTAATATTTGAGCCTTATTGGAGAGCTAGAAAAACTACTTGATCTGTTTTCACGTATTCATACTTCAAGTCATGTGTGTTCCAGCTATTACTTTTGATATAAATGATTGATATATTTATATTGACACTAGTAAAATAATCAAATGTTATCAAATTTGTTACAAAAATTATGTTTATTTATTTTTTAAATAAAAATCGGACCATATTTATTGAAGGGATCTTCGTAAGACGTTCCTATTATGTCTGACTGGCTGCTTAGTGCTCAAACCTCTCCCCTTTCCCCTTTCGAATTGCTATTGACAATGAAAGACAAAGAACTAAACAAGACAACAAAAACGACCTCCAAAAGTTTTCGATTGATTGAAGCGCTTCCGACTCTTCCATTGGGGAGTAAAGGAAAAAAAAAAGAAGAAAAAGAAGCAATTTGATTGGTTTAAAATGTAAGAGAACTGATGAAAGGGGAATGGACGAAGCAGACGAACAAATGTCGCAAAGCTTCTGGGTTTGAGAGTTTTTAATTAGTTTCCCCTTTTCTTTTTCTTTATCTGGGCCTTTTTTTTCCTTTTCAAAAACACATATTTTTTTTAGTACCACGTTACACTACAGTCTTTTCCCTAGGAAACATATTTTTTTAAGCGCTTAGGTTGTCGAATGCACTAAAAGTTACACTCGCAATGGACTGGAGAACTGGTGACGAAGAAAAAATTGAGGTTCGAATCCCATTCTAATGTATTTAGAGTGTTTTACCCTAATAGATTTTCCACTCTTACTCAACTATTTTTTTCTCCCCAACCTCTACCAGCAGTTATAATCTTCACTATTTCAAGCGATGCTGTTTTGTTCCTGTATTGAGCTTCACGATTTTGAAAAGCGCAAGTATAGTGGAGAAGTACAGAACTGCTAGACGACTTTGTACTTGATATAGTTGTAAGTATATACATTTTTAATTACCGAGAGTAAGATATCATTATTTTACCTCAGACAAGAGAACACAAATTAAAAATAAAGAAAGAAACCAAATCAGTTTGTTGAAGCAAAACAGATTTGGAAAACATTTTTTAAGGAGTCCCCTCCCCTAACTCATTATAACTACGCCACTGTATCTGATAAACCTAATATTTACAATCTATTTTTTATGAAGCAGTCTCAAAAATAATGTATGTTATGAAAATGTACAAACCAAGTATTAAGTAAGTTCAAATGTTGATTTGGCTTTTAATATAGGCATAAATATCTTAATATATTTATAATATATTTTAAAATGCACAGTACCATAACATAGTATTATTATTTTAGTATGTAGAATATTGTTGTTTTATTCATGGGGATAGTATAATTATATATTAATATAATTTTGTGCTAATTTTTTTTAACAAATTTTAATGGTTAATAATGTTATGTTATATATTTTAAACATTGATCCAATATAACAAATAATATTTTTTAAATCCACTGTGCAGTTCAATTTAAAATTATTCAATACGTTACACATCAAAATAAATGTTCTAACTTTTACACAAACAAGGGAATTAATAAATCTTTTTTATTTTAAATCACGCTACCTAACTCAAGTCTTATATAGAAATAATTTATTACTTTGAAGAATAATTAATCTAAGGGACAAAACGTCTTGCCCATGGAACCATTGAAACGACTCGTCAATTCTCCTCATTAGGGGGACCTCTCTTACCCCCTCCCAATCCTATCCCCCCTCCCCCCCCAAAAAAAATCCCCGGTATCTCTAAGAGAACGGTCCCTGTTTTTCGTGGGTTGCGATTCAGTCCTTTGGATTAAGATTAACGACCAGTTCAACACATCACCGGGACTAGTTTCATAGAAAAACCAATTAAGGAGGTACCACATACTGTCTTTTGTCACAGAGTATAGGTTTTTATAAACACCGTGTCTTAGTAACCGTTCGGGTTATACACTTATCTACCAATTATACTCATAGTTTTATTGATCAGGAAGGTTATATTTATAGAAAGTGTACCCACATTTGCACGGAAGGAGAGTGGGAAACCATTTTGGAGGAACCCCCCTCAGTACACCCGACTGATATTAGAACCTCGATCTCCATATCATCGACAGTCTAGTCTACTGAAAAGTAGTGCCTTAAAACATACGGCCACTGAAGCGGGTTCGTTTTATTTTAATCATTGTATTATACACTCCATTGAGGAAATGCATGACAGAGAAATAGTCAATTTTATCTCCCACGGATACGAGTAAGCCAGTTCACATATAAGACACACTTTACGTTTGGCTTACTCCCCGGAGTGGGCACCAAACCAATGAATTAATTCACTTAAAATTCATTAAATTGCAGGAAGATAGCCCACCTATCATAATTATACGGCCTCTATTTTAACACTTTGGTCCTCTTTAATCCATGGTATAGTAGCTATACCGTATAAACAGTTCACTTCAACCCCTTTAAATGGGAACTAGACAGTTTAGGAATCATATACGTGCAGCCTGTCTGTATTTTAGTAAGTTTTTCTTCTTTGATCCATAGAATTCCATAGATTCCATAGAAACAGTTCACTTTAATTCCCCTAGATGACCTCTAGACAGTTCACATATCATATATGTGCAGTATATCTGTATTTTAACCCCTTTGTTCTCCTTAATCCATGGAATATGGGCAGCACCGTACAAACGGTTCACTTCACTTCCACCAGATAGCGATAAGGCAGTCCAGGCATCATAATATACGCACAGCCTGTCTCTATTTGAACACTTTTGTTCTCTTTAATCCATGGATTATGGGCAGCACCGTACAAACGGTTCACTTCACTTCCACCAGATAGCGATAAGGCAGTCCAGGCATCATAATATACGTGCAGCCTGTCTGTATTTGAGCACTTTTGTCCTCTTTAATCCATGGAATATGGGCAGCACCGTACAAACGGTTCACTTCACTTCCACCAGATAGCGATAAGGTAGTCCAGGCATCATAATATACGCGCAGCCTGTCTGTATTTGAACACTTTTGTCCTTTTTAATCCATGGGAGAGGAGCTATACCATAGAAACAGTTCACTTCACCTCCCCTAGATGGCAACCAGGCAGTCCACACATAATGCACTCCTGCCTCCTTGTATCTAAGAGGGCCTATGTTGTATGGTATGGCGTGGCTATTGAGTCATCACCAAGAGATCAACAAAAATAAGAGAGAAAGAAAACAAATATTTGAGGGTTTCCTGTAAGACCTCGTACGTTGGCTGGCCTTCAAAATGTTCTAGTCTTTAGTAGGCGGATGGTTCGGTATATTTGTTATTACTCGTTATGTTCCTAAATTTTTCGATATTTCATTTTGAATCTAGGGAAAACTTTAAATATATCAAACCCTCTAATATGTTTTTAATTCTTATAAAACACCCGATTAAAACAAAGAGACACATTTTTTTTAATGACAAGGGTTGAATTTAAGTAATTGAGAATTACAAAAACTGTTAAATTACAATAACTAAAGTACAATTTTTTTTAAATAAAATATTAATACCAATTCAAATAATACTTAGTAGCTTACATAATATTAATAATTATGTCATGTTCTTATCGCTAAGTTACACTCTTAAGACTTTTCTTTGAATTTCAAGTTGATTTCTCCTTAGATTTCGAAATTTCTCTTGCGATTTCTCCTGAATTTTCAAGTTTAAATTTCTCTCTTAGTTATTTCTCCATGGATTTGAAGTTGATATTTATTCTTGTTGATCAAACTATACAGAAAAAAAAAATAGGTCCGTATTCACAGCTGTTCACGGGGTTTAAGATGTCATTCTCACAATACAGTATATAACGTGACATTTAAACAAATACGCCCGAGGAGCTTAATCAGTTGCTTAGGTTAAGATGCTACGAGAGAAAGATTATTTTTTTTTACATATTGCTTATGGTGTGAAAGTAAATCAATTGGGAAGATCTATTTAATGAAATATTTTTAGACTGATAGAAAGCTCTCAAAACCTTAAGTCATTTTAGCAAGGTTTAAAAAATGTCCCTAGCAAATTTAGTTTTAATTTGTCCGTGCATTTGGAAGCAATAGTAGAACAAACACTCAGACAAAGGTCAGATGAAAAGCCAAAAAGTAGAGTTAAAACAGGGCTTCGCTCTTCTCAGCCCATTTAAAGCATAGTAATAACAACCAAATTTAAATTGTGTGTAAGCTTTGTCAGTACATTAAGTCAGAATTTGAACCCCAACCTTCCCATCACCAGCAAAGTTGACTAAATGAGCTATGCTATGTGATTAGACCCCGTGATCAATGATGTTGGTTATACTCTATTAGGGTGTACCAATGAAATTCAGTCAAAGTTTACAAAGGCGTTTTGATAAGGAAAAAATTAGCATTTTGTGTTCGTTGATTTATAATTTAGATAAAGTAACATTTTTATGTGTATTGTAAACGTATAATAAGATCTAATGCACCTACACACCATATAGATATATTAAAATACCAAATTAAAAGAAAAATATCATTATTGTTTATGCAATAGAACAGTAATAAAATATATAATTATTTGGGTGTATTTTTGAAAACATTGTTATTATTTTCACTGCGTTTTAATGCCTGTTTTGGTTATACTCATTATGATAATCACTCTAATGAGGTATGGATGTAGGCAGGAAGTTTTTTAGAGGAAAATTTACCCACATTTGCGTAGGAGAAGAGTGGAAAAACATTCAGGAAAAAAACATACTGAATTAAAAAAAAAAATTATGTCCTCCCTACTACATTACCATAATTAATATATCTATGTTTCAACAGAACGTGTGATGAGACGAGATGAAAAATAAAAAGAGTTGAAAAGAGGCTAAATAATATTGGAAGGTCACATCATGATCTAATATGTACCAATCTGTCAGTTACCTCCGTTAGAGTGAGCCATGATACTCTCATGCGAGTTAATTTAGACGTAGGTTTTCTAGGTAATGTATCACACACTGTTTAAACACACACACACACACCCGTGCATCATTAGATCGCCCCGGGTCGTATGGGCGTGTCTACATTACGTGTTAATAAAGCGATCGCTCTTAGCGTTACTGTGACTATGTTGGCAGTCGTGAACTCCTACTGCTTACAACTAGGTCGAATGGAAATGCGCGATTATATATATATATATATTTTTTTTTATTTTTTTTTTGACCGAGCCATTCAAATAAAAGCTTCCCCTTTCAAAGGACATACTTAGAGCATCCCTGTTTGGCAAATTAGGGAAAGGCCAGCTTTTGTGACGAAGAACCTTGATTTGATTCCAAATAAAACGTAAAATGAGGGTAGTTTTTCCATGCACCGTGAATTACTACCCGTCTAGGCTATCCTCATATTTACACTAATTTGGTAGGAATGGAGAAGGTAGAATTAAGTTAAAGTATACCAACAATTCACATGGTAGGAAAGTATGTCACCATTTAAAAAAAATCCACATGTCTGGAATCGACTCCCAAACTCGCCATCATACTAGATAAGATCAGACTAACATCACATCAATTTATTTGATTTCTTATTTTACTTTATATATTATATTTATTTACGACGATATACTCTATCAAATTGAGCTAAAAGGACTCGCTTCGGTGGACATATGGTCTAAGGCGCTACTCTCGCAATAGACTTGACTGCCAATGACAGGGGAGACCGTGGATCTATACCAGTCGGGTGTAGTGCGGGTGGTTTTTCCTGAATGGTTGTCCACAATCTCTCCGAGCAAATGCTGGTATACTTCTTCTACATTCAACCTCCCTACCCTTAACGCCCTAATTCGTTTAGTTAGTGCATAGGCGTATAGCCCGAAAGGGCAGTAGTAAGATGTGCTAGAAAAATACGACAGACTTGTGTGAAAAATTGATTATTATATCGCCTATGACACTAGACGTCAGGGTTCTTTCTTCATCTGAGTGCCTTTTTTTAAACTGTGCCTTTTTATATTTTCTTACCCGCCTCGGTGGCGTAGTTGGCTAACGTGCTAGTCGTGTTGAGCTCGACTGCTGAGGACGGGGAGACCGAGGTTCGAATCTCGGTCGGGTGAACTGGGGGTGGTTTTTCCTAAATAGTTTTCCACTCTCCCTCCACGCAAATGTGGGTTCACTTCCTCTAATTCAACCTTCACAATTCCTAATCCATTAGCGTAATTAGTACTTAAAGCGTATAACCCGAACGGTTAGTAAGACGCGGTGCTAAATAATAATAATAATAATAATAATAATAATAATAATAATAATAATAATACATCTGTACAGGTATAGTCTATTCGCCACACGAGTGGTGGTATCTGACAGCTAATAGAAGTACCAACTCTATTCTCATGTATCCATTCACCAAACCATATGATCTTCAAGACCAAATATTGATTCGTTGTCACTTTTGGCAGTCGAAACTTTCACAACGAACCATTTTCTTTTAACCATTTCCACATCTTCTTTTAGTTGTACTGTGTGTCACCAACACTCATATGGTGAATGGCCTATATATAAGTAACAACAAGTTAAACTTAAGATATCCCAAATAATTGTGATGTCAGCGACTTGATTTATTTTTTCCACGCCCCCTCAAATATGTTCCCTTAACTTTGCATTTGATCGGACGAGAACGCCATTACACAGAAACTCCCACCATCTTCCTGTATGTTTCTACCACACGCACCCAAGTTGAATGCACATCGCAGTGAGATGTTTATCCCGACCTCACAAATGTGGCTATTGATACTCGAGTACAACCCGTAGAGATTTTGAAGACTCAGCCCCCGCCTCCTCTTCCCGTTCATCGGTCGTTTCACAGCTTCTCGTAGGAGCCATTGTCCAAACCTGTCACTCAAGAGTCATCAACAACTCATTCAAATCAAGCTTTCACTTTAACTAGTCTCGTACCGGGGGCCGTGATACATACCTAGGCGATGTTCCTCTCAAGATGTCAGTCATCGCAGTTACATCTCGTAGGATCATTTTGTTTATTTTTAAATGTTTCTGATCTAGTCGATTTAAAAAAAACCTATTTTTATTTAGGATGTTTGAAACACAGCCATCCATATTAGATAAGGGACATGCTTTATGGAATATAGCATGGAGTTATAGCATAAATTACCAGCATCAGCGGACATACAGCAATCTCACACTAGACTGGATTGCCATGGTGAGTTAGAAGTTTGATATCAGTCGGGTGCATTTATAGTTTTTTTTTACCCAAGTGGGTTTTCTTATTAGATTTTAGGCTAATAAAGGTGGACTCCTTCAGATATATCTTCTTTCTATATGGCCGTAGGGCGCTTTAAGAAATCTCCCAGAAAAGCGACCAATTTGGACATCTGCCGTAGCTTTATTAAGTAAATGATACGTAGTTTGGACCAAGGAGAAACGACATTATCTAACCTAGCCTAAACTGACATAATATAAACTAACCTAATCTTGGATGTTTATATTATTATTATTATTATTAGCACCGCGTCTTACTACCCGTTCAGGTTATACGCACTTACGTTAATGTGAAATAGTAGGGTGATTGTGAGATGAAATGGAGGACCTACAGTTTAACGTGGAATCAGAACCACGATGGTGGCCTGGAATTCCCCACATTCACAAGTTGAGTTTAATACACGTCTTGTCAGAGGTGAAGGAAGGGTTTGGTAATCAGATAAATCTGTGCTGGGACCGAGGATTGAACCCCGTACCCCCAGCACAGAAGTCCGACGCCTTACCCCTAGACCGCCAGGTTACCCTGTTATGTTTATAACATTTGAGACTGACGAGTCACAATACATGTAAACACAGCACTTATGACCAGTACAATGAAACATCACTTCACCGGTTATAAAGAAGAGAGCCAGTAGAAAACAAACACACAAGGTGAGACTTGAAGATTTTTCCTCAACTGCGCCAAGCGCCCTATGACTAGAGAGAAGTGAGACAGAGAATTTTCAATTACGATTTCTGTAAAATAATTTCAACTGATTAAACGGAACTTAAGTAATCGAGATATAGATAGCCTAAATGTCAACGTTTAAATATCGATTTCTCCTAAGGGCGTTAACACCGGAAACATCATTAAACGAACTTCAGTGGTCACGCGGTCTAACGCGCAACTCTCACTATAAACTAGACTGCTGATGACAGGAAGATCGGGGTTAGATCCTGGTTGGGTGCACTAAGGGTGATTTTTCTTATTTAGTTTTCCACTCTCACGGGCGCAATTCCTCTTAATTCAACCTCCCTCATTCCTAACCACATTAGCATAATTAGTACATAGGCGTAAGTAAGATGTGGTGCTAAACAAAAGTATTAAATAAATAAATGAATGCGAGCCTTTGTTGACCCGTTATGTTAATAACTCATACTACAATTTTTTATCATTAATAAGTTAGTTAAAATCATTTTAAGGTTGGCCCGACATTTGTCTCCTTCTAAACCCCCCCCCCCCC
>CABFOV010002605.1:2144-54445 GCA_902141375.1 Timema poppense
ATTCATGAAAAAAAAAAAAACACACACACTCAGTGCACATTGGAGGGAATCAATCTCCGATCTCTTTGCCGGCGCCACATCAGGATAAGTGTGTCTTAAATTTAGTCCATGTGCTAAAAGACACGAGTAAATTTAAATCTCGTTCTTTAGCTGTGGCTTCATTGGGTTTATTAGCAGAACACGTAATCACTTGGCGGAATGCCGTTAAAAAAAACTTCAATAGTACTGCGTTTGTGGTCATTATGTGGTATACGGAACCCTAGGGAAATAATGTTAGTGTTGGTTCTTGGCGTAAATAGCTAATGAATTTTATCATAATGTTTTAATCATAACAGGGCAAATAAAATATTGTCAAAAAAGGGCTGCGATAAGAATGCTATAAGTATAACTTAAAAAACAGAATATATTGGCCCATGAGCTTAAAAATTTCACAAAAATGTCCAAAAAAGGAAAAATATAAACTTAAAATGTTTTACAATTAATATTCTCTACATTAAATAAGATTCCCTGAAAATCTTTGAAAAATAGTTTACATGTAATATAATTTTACTGACAAATTGTAAGAGACAAAAGGGAAGGTCTAGACGCAGATGGCAGGATAACATTAGAATGTATCTGAAAAAGAGTTGTTTTTTAAGTATGTAAATAATTTTCTAATTCCTAATACTACAAAATGATTAAATAGTTAAAAATAAACTAGATAAACAAATATTTTATATTATTTAGACATTGCAAAAATATACTCTTTAGTCATTACTTTTTTTTTTTGTAAATATAAAGTATTTTTACAAGTATTAATTTTTTTTTCAATTTGTGCACTACATACTCTAAATATGGTTTAAATAAGCCCTAAAACTTAAAAATGTGCAAGTGTGCAATTTTATGCAAAACAAAAGAGAGTTTAAAAAAAAAATTCGGAGTAGCAAAAACATGTTTGTAATTTTTCAGCAATGAAAATAAAATAAAACTATATAATGACATAAACATTCGATTCCAACTTATGATCTTTGTTAAGCGAGTATTATAGATACTATTATATCAATCCAAGTCTTTATTTTCCCTAATAATCTTGAATCTTGGATCTAAATCTTAGAATACGTGGTAAACATAAGAATAAGTTTAATTTTCTGTATGTATTCTTAAATTGCTATAGAAAAGAAATAGTAGTTAAAATTAAACATATTTATTTTGTAATAGTGCATTGCCCGTTTAAAGCGTCACTCTCGTTTTAAACTGGCCCGTTGAAGCCTGAGAGCATGGAATTCGAATCCCTGTCAGGTATACTGTGGGTGATTTTTCCTAAATGGTTTCTCACTCTCCTTCCACGCCAATGCTTGTAGATTATCCCTAAAATACTTCCTTCCTCATCTCTACCCCATTAGTATAATCATCATTTATGCGTATAGCCTGAACAGGTAGTAGGTAATACGTGGTGATAAATAAAAAAATAGTGCGTTAGTTATCATATATATTCAGTAAAGTGGTTTTTAGTTGGTTTTTTAAGTGTGTTTGACAATATAATTAGATTAAGCTATACCCCCAATATGCACAGTATAAAAACTCTAAAACAAATTCCTAATCAAAATTAATGTTTTCGACTCTTACATACGATATTTTCTTTAAGGCTCCATCCAAATTAATACATATATGTAAATACTATATTTTTAGCTATTGGTATATACATTTATTTAACCATACTATTATAATACCTGCAGTTTTCACCCATATATCACCAATAACATAATTGTAATAATACTACTAATAAGGAAGTATTGCAAGTCAAAATTAAATTGTTTGAAATTTGAAGCATATAAAAATTAGGCCAACATTTTTGCCATATTATTAAAATTTGAATATTTTCTCGACATTAAAGTATTATTTTAGCATAATCTTTGATCTATTTTGGCATAATCTATAGTTTATTTCGGCATTGTATATATTATAAAAGTGATGGATTGAAAAAAAAAAAAATCGGTGACCTGGTGGTCTAGGGGTAAGGTGTCAAACTTCTATGCTGGCGGCCGGGGTTCAATCCTTGGTCCCGGCACAGATTTATCTGATTACCAAACCCTTCCTTCACCTCTGACAAGACATCTTGTGAATGTGAGGAATGCCAGGCCTCCACCGTGGTTCGGATTCCACGTTAAACTGTAGGTCCTTCATTTCATCTCACAATCACCCTATCATCACACATTAGCGTAAATGCGTATAGCCCGAACGGGTAGTAAGACGCGGTGCTAATAATAATAATGATTGAAAAAATATATATCGTTTACTATTTTCAGCGTGAAACTACAAGAATTCATAAGAATAAACTAGCTTGTAAATATGGTAGACCCTAGAAAATGGCAAGAACATCTCCAGATTATATTCTTATCTCTTCCCTTTGGAGATTCTCGCCTCCCTCCAACCCTTTCTCACTTATTTATAAACAACAATAAGAATCCAAACCAATGTTTGTAAAGGTAAACTATACTTGGAGACATGTGTGCGTTATATTAATAGGTCTTCTAACCTTTAGCGCCGATGCATAATAAACCCGTAGGAAAGGTCGTCTAGGTTTAGTATTTTTATTTTAATTCCAAACAATTTAATTCAACACGAAATGTACCGTTAGCTTTTCAAAGGAACACATAAAGTTTATTGCTACATGTAAGCACGCAACTCCTAATTTATACCCCAATTTTCTTACGAATGATTATATCTGACAGCTGGAAAAAGTTACTAGATATACGTTCATGTATTCATACGTCAATTCATGTGTAGTTCAACAGTCACTTCTGATAGAAAGTATCAATATATATTAAATACTATTGATATATTAAAATGTTGGCAGTGTTTTTATTTTCTAAAAGCTAGTCCAAGAGTCCTTTCGTAAGAAAATCAAGGTATACATCAGCCCTGGGAAAACCATGGTCTGCCCGCCACGTATTTTTATATGGCCCGCCAAGCTATATATCGGTGCATTTTTTTATATATAATTCTAAAAAAAAGTTAAATCTAAAATTTATTCCTAGAAACAAAAGAATCCTGCCAGACAAACTATCTATTTCATGTTCGTATTCTATTGCTTGAGACCAAAGCGTTGGAAGCCCTGATCGCTCCAAGGAAAAAACACTCTTGATCACTTTTCAACCATGCAAACACTGACGATACAAAAAAATACATTTGAAGAATATGCCAGAATGATCAACGCTTTGCGACATGAATTTTCTCGCAGGTTTTCTTTTTCGCAAAATTAAAAAAGGTTTGTCGATAGTTCGCAATCCATTTTCAGTTGACATTGATAGTGCACCGAATAAACTTCAACTTGAGATGATAGACCTGCAGTATAATAATGGCTTAGGGGAATTACATGGTCGTGAAGAAATTTGTAAATTTTACAGTTCTCTTGATTCTGATAAATTCGCAAACATTCAAGATCTTGCTCGTAAAATGTTGGTCATTTATGGATCGACCTTTATATGTGAACAAACCTTTTCTGTGATAAATCTCCATGAAAACTCCTTACGATCAAGCATTTCTGATGAACATATACATACAGTTTTAAGAATTTTGACGACTAAATTTACATCTGACATTAAAAAAAATATTAAAGATATGACAAATTTGCATTCATCTCACTAAGTCATGTTTTATTGGAGAGTTATTACTTATTTTTTTAAACTTTTTTATCTTGTCTATGTAATTTTCTATTTTTATATAATAAATTGCGTGTACCAAAAAATCATATTTTATTTGGATGCCCGTTATAATATTTTAATTCTCAATGTGGCTCTTCAGCAAAAATATTTTCCCAGGCCTAATATACATGTTCATCCATACTCTGCGTCTCTATTACCCTGCCGAGCTCTTTGCTTAGTGTATGACACTAATGTGCTGGGTAGGAGTAAGATCTAATTTAGACGGAGTTTAAACTAATTTGTTTAAAGGGAGAATGGGAAACTATTTTAAGAAACACCTAAGCACACCTGAGTGGGATTTAAGCCACAGCCTCCCAACCTCCCAATCACCACAAAATTACACAAAACGAGACTGATACCTTTGTCCAAATGACCATAGGTGTGCATAGCATGGCTAACAATGGCCCAAAATATGATGAGGATGTAGAAAATGCAATGAAAGACCAGTGTTTGTGCAGTTTTTTTTATATCAAAACCTCTTTTTGACCAAAGTAAATAAAATATTGCTTAAATAGGATCATAGAGCTCAACTTTCTTCAGATGTTGATATCAATAGTTGTTAGATATCTGTTATGAGCATAACGGCATTGTATGGAAAACATTTAAATGAAGATAAAAAGTTGTCATTAAATTCAAGGACCCCCTTGACAGATATTCAAGAACTGTTGAAGTCCCTATGTGAAGAAAGTTAAACACAACGCTCCAGTAGGAGAATTATTTAATTTAATTTAACCAATAAAATGTTTTGATCTAGATCAGCGTTTCCCAAATGGATTTCCGTGTGGTAGAATTAAGGGTTCCACGAAAAAAAAAAGCTTTAAAATGTGCAAATTGCGGCAAAAGTTGTTGGCATACTTTCTGGATCATAGATTTAGATTATCTGATTGATAAACAAACATTTTGCGGTTATCCGAAATTGCACATTTCACAAAATTTAATCAATAGTAAAAGAAAAAAGTAAACATTTTATTACTAACGATAAACATTTTTACAGTCTCTTAGTTGAAATTTTTTATATCAGTTGTGAAGTAAAATAATTTGAACTACCATCCAACAGTAAGGATTTTCTTGAAATACCTAAAATGAATTTGAAGAATAAATTTGCAGTGACATTGCAAATCATCTTCACAAGTTACACACGTATATTATTAAGTAATATCCATCCTTGAATGAAAAAAATAATGACTAGGTTCAAAATGCATTCGTGCAAAATAAATCTGCTAGGTTTTCTGACGTAGATTTTGAAAATCTGATCGACATTACTTCTGACAGTAAAAAAAAACTAAAAAAAAGTTTTTTCTATTACTTTTTGGGACGATTTACGTGAGGAAGAGTTGTTGTGGCAGTCAATCAAAGTACTGTTGCAATTCACCAGCACCAACTTGTGCAAAACTAGATTCTCGCCATACTCTGGAACCAAAACGAATTATCAAAACTGATTCGATTCAGCTCCAAACATGCGATTACAATATTGTCAACAATAAAATAAAATATTAGAAGAATTTGCAAAACAAATCATACTCTGTTCATTCAAATGTATGTTGACGTATATTTGTTTATTTTAATCTAATAATCAACACAGATTCTGATACGATGATTCCTATATATTATTTCTGTTGTCAACATCCCTTTTTCTTAAGTAATACAAAGCCTACAGCGATAAATAAGGTATTAGTGGATAGTTTTTTTTACCGACTTCTGACATAGCACTCAGTTTACGTTAAAACACGATGTTTGTTTAAAATTTAAGTTAAAAGAAAAATCTAAATTCAAGATGATTGCATTCTGACATCAAATATTGTATACAAAGCAGTATTGTAAATTGTAAATACTTTCACATTAATAAACTCTCTTTGCTACTTTGTGTATAGACTTCCCTGAGTATTTAGATTAAACAGCCCAACAAAAGACTAAATAGTATTTTTGGGTGGGGGTGGGGGAGATAAGGTTGAATGTGCGAAGATTTTGGAAGGGTTTACTGGTTATTATTTAATAAAGAGTAAAACGCAATCTTTTTTTCCCCCTGACAGGTATGTAAATAGGCCAGCTGCATTTATTTATGGGGTATGTAAGATGACAGAACGTGTATTTGACTTCCCCCCGGAAAAATTTAACTTTCAATTCAAAGGTATTTAACCTTCTATGTCGCTTTGTTTTTTTATATACAACGCTCAAAATATTAAAGGGATTCCGTTATGTTGTACGAAATATAAAAGGGTTCTGTGACTAAATTTAATTGAGAAAAGGTTGGTCGAGTAAAATTACGCTCACATTATCGAGGAGAAATGGTAGGAAAACTACATCTCACTTAAAAAAAATCACCATCAGTACACCCACCTGGGATTTGAACTCCAACCTTCCAGTTAACGGCGAACTTTTGTAATGAGAGTTGTACCACTCGTCTTCCAATTCGAGTAAGACAAAAATAAACCATAAATATTATAATAATTTTACATACAAGCACAGGTGGTCCACGGTCTAAGCCGTCAGTCTAGTAACATAACGGATTTCTGAAAACGAGGGAATTCCTAGTTTTGAATTTATACTGGTCCTGGATATTAAGTATTTTCTACATGTTTTATAACACTGTGGTTTTTCTATCTCTTTTCTACGTTCATCTAAAACTAAACCTTAATTATTTATCCCCCTTTAAAATTACGCCCTTAATATCCCAGTTCAGGAGTTCCCAAACATTTTAGACAGAAGGAACCCTTTCACCAGAAAAAAAAACTGGAGCTCTCATAAAATTATCCACGTCATTATATTATTAACATTCAATAAATACAGTGGTTTTTTTTATCACAGCATCTTAATACTTGTTCAGGTTATAAACACATATTGTGAAGGACTCCACGTAGCACATTTGGGAAAACGCTGGCCTCTGCTATAGTGATAGTTAAATAAATTACATCGAACTACTTATTTTAAAAACCCTCCATGTTATTTACCCGTTTGGGCTATACGTCTTTTAGTTGCTATTATTAGGGAAGGGATGAGGAAGGTATAATTCATAGTAAGTGTGCGTGCATTTGCTTTGGGGGAAAATAATAAAACCTTTAATGAGAACACCCGACCGAACCGCAACCTTCCTGACACTAACAAACCAAACTAGATGAGCCAGATATTTATTTAGTACAAGTGTTCACTAATACGGGTAGAAGAAACTAGTTAATATATTATACAGTTTCATACATGACAATCAAGACCGCCCCTTTTCACTGCGCGCTTTGTAGCAGCAGACCATAGACTAATCAAACGCCTCCAAGCATTCGCGTCCAACTCAACCTAAAATTTATTGAGTCGTAAACGTAATTCTGTATGGAGGAGGAATGAGAGTATTGACGATCGAGGGTAAAAAAAACCCCCATTATCCACCAAGCGAAGGGATTGAGCCGGCGCAAATGGATGATACATGGACAAAGAGACTACCATCCACTATATTTTCTAATAAATCACAAAAACTATACTCCAGCCTGATCACTAACCACTGCATCTTTAAAGTTCAAGTCAATTAATTTCAACGTGGTAGTGATGTATACACTGATCCGAAGATATTAGAGCCAGCACTTCTCTTGCGGCAAACTATTTTAAAATGGTAACCTTTCTAAATGTCTCAGATAAATCTCAATATTTAGGACTTAACCCTTAAAAGCAGATATTGAGGAATTTAAAAAAATATAAATAAACCATATTAAAACTAATTTAGATGTTACAATAATTATTATCCTAGCTCTAACATATGGTATAATATGTTTGAAAAGCTATATCTTTGACTAATGTTGTATTTCTATTGTATAAACTTTGTTATGGTTCAATAACATTTGAAGGGAAAACCTACAATAATAAAATAATACATATTGTTTGTGAATTTAAATTATTTAAGAATGTAATTAAATTTATTAATAATTTAGTACAACCTAATTGTGTTTATGCTATACATTTGACAGTTTGGGCTTTCGAATCAAAATATAAGCCAGAAAAATGATAATCGAATATAAAAGTTGTTGAATCATTTATAAGAACGAAGTATTAATAAACATGTTACTCATATTAGTGATCACATGGTCTAAAAACTAGGCTAGCAAATACCGACTACAGGGAGATTGAGGTTCGAATCTAGTTGGATTGGAGGATGGTTTGCCACATTTGATATATCGCTGCGGTTTTACCATTCTCTCTCTACGCTAACATTCTTATCAACCTTCCTCATACCTAGCACTTATATTAGACGTTAATAGTTTTTGTATTGAACTTAAATATAAGAGTCACTAAGCTCGACAAAAAGTCATGAATTTATACTACAGTGTTCAATATTGACACCATATTTTGGTTAGATTTAAATCTCAAAATCACACGGCTTCACAAATTAACCCATGAAAAAAAATATATAACGTCTGATTTATATTTGATGACATATTTTCACGAAAAGCTATGAAATATACATGTCAATTCTCCTAGCAGCCTTTCGACCTGACAGAAGCTTGAAGGCTAAGAAATTTGTATATTAAAAACAACAACTAAAAATACACTGTTAGGCTAACGAAAAGGTGCCGTCAACCTAACTATTCACTATGCAACATAAAATAATGAGATTTAAAAATAAATAAATTAGATAACAGCTTCATGATTTTGTCGATTGAAATAGTGTTTTATCACTTTAAAAGATTAATTTTCACATTAAATAGATTCAAAATTAATTTGAAATGAACTTTAAAAAGCAGCAATACATTATAGTATTTATTATTTTACAAAGTGAAACTGAAATATGTCTGTCTTTGATATCATACAGCATAATCAAAGTTCTCATACGCTTTAAGCTAGCGCGATTCTCATACTTTATTAAAATATTTCGTTTTCTCACTTTTTCCAAAATCATGTTTTATTATTCTGTTTTAAGTAATGAACTATGTCAATAAATAGTACAAATGGCGTGCCAGCGTTGAGAACAGCCCGCCAATACCCACAAGCTAACAAAACACGAGACCTGATTCTAGTGGAATACAAACCACGCACATGTACACACCTGAGTTATTTGACTGTTTTTATCACCACATATTAATAGGTACCTGTTTAATTTATCCACATATATGATAATTACTATAATGAGTTAGGGAGGAATAAAAACAACTTTTGAGGTAATTGTCCCGCATTTGCGTGGAAGGAGAGTGGAGAACCATAGATGAAAAACCACCCACCCTCAGTAGACCAGACTGGGATTCGAACACCGATCTCCCCGTCATTAGCATGCCAGTCTAACACGAGAGCGACGCCTTAGACCATTAGGACAATGAAGCGGGCCTATGACATCTTCAGACTAGAATAATATAACCAACGATCTTCCTAGGTGGGAGGCCAGATATTTCACGCTACTAAAAGGCAAGTCAATGAAGTACTTTTATTTTATTTCGAGCTTGCTGTAAGCGTGTGGATCTAGCTTCGGACAGTTCAATTTGAATATAAACATTTGTTTTAAATAAAAGCGCACCTTATTAAGTACCTCTTTTCCCTAACGATTTAATATATAGTTTTTGGTGCATCTTCCAGTGACCCTCACAATCCTGCCTACTAATAAATGTTTCGGATTTGATTCCCAGCAGCGCCTAATATGTGTTACTTCAAATTAGAGTTTATATCCTTCACCAAGCGGTAAATTGAATGTATGTGAATTGTTTCCTGTTCTTACCCCAAACTTAAGCACATTGCTACTAAACAAAATTAAATAGAATTATAGCACTGTGCGTGGTTTATGCTTGTATATATATTAGAAATAGTGGACCTGCATTCATTGAACCAACTGATATTATCAACATACAGATTAAAAACTAACAAACAACAGGTTTTGTGGACGTTAAATCATCATGATGAATGTGGAAACCACAATTCCAACATTAACCAGATTTTTAAGGTACTGAAAGGATTCTTGTATTAATATGTAGATACATTACCAACTGGGCTAAACAGTCCGACTCTTAAGATATAAGCTGGACACGCTAACCACTTGAAGATTTGGAAATATTCTTATAGCTTATATCTACTAGGTATTTAATTTATACATAAGCCCACACATACACACACACATATATATAGTCTAATTTTCATAGGAATAGCCTTATCCGACAGCTAAAATAAGTTACTAGATCTACTTTCACTTAAAAAAAAAAATTAGCACCACGTCTTACTACCCGTTCAGGTTATACGCTTAAGTACTAATCACGCTAATGGGTTAGGAATTCGGAAGGTTGAATATATAGGAAGTGAACCCGCATTGGCGTGGAGGGAGAGTGGAAAACCATTTAGGAAAACCCATCCCCAGTTCACCGGACTAAGATTCAAACCTCGATTTCCCCGTCCTCGGCAGTCTAGCTCAACACGAGACTAGCGCGTTAACTAACTAAGCCACAGAGGTGGCCTACTTTCACCTGTTCATACGTCAAGACATGTGATCTTCAGCTATCACACTTATTAGATAGTATTAAAAGCTGGCACCATGGTCTCATGTACATAACCCGGCCCATTGAACACCACCGGGTGAGAGCTAACTCCACCTGGCTACAAATTAACAAATGCTCACACATAGTCGGGTTGTCAACGGTATTAACATTGCGGTGACTTAATGGCCACAGTAGGTTCGGTGGCTGCTAAGTTTTATAAGGGCCCAGGAGCGGGGGGCATATCACTTCCCCATGCACAGGGTTACGTGGTTGGTACCGGGCATCAGCAGTATCAGGATTGACTTGATGCTCAAGGTGGTTCAATATCGGACAGATATAGGCGTGACCGTATTGGAGTGGTAGTTTGGCTGTGGGGCTGCGGTGTTGACAGAAAAAGGGAAAACTGCCCACTATATATTCCCTGAAAGCCCCTTTTGTCAAGAGAACAAAATCAATCATGGCTCTTCCTGGGGTAAAACCCCAAAGGTAAACTTGTACCAATTATTGATCTCTGGGTGGGGACTTACTTCAGAGGGAGCGATCAACAAAAAACACTCATAAAATAAAACTTTCCTTTTCATCATAGGAACATGAAATGTAGGACGATGAGAAAGGCTGGGAAAATAGAAAATTATAAAATGGAAATGGAAAAGCGTTGCGTGAACATTACGGGTTTAAGCGAAGTGCGGTGGAAATATTAAGGTGAAACAGTGTCTGTGAATTACACAATGTTTATTCAACTGGAAAGTGCAGTAAAAGGAGTAGGTATAGTGATCTAAATTAGAGTGGTGAAAATTGTTACTATAGGGATGTGTCATAATGATGGATTAATGTTTGTGAAACTAAACGCTTAACCAATTAATATTTTTTATTACCAGTTTACATGCCAACAGCTAACCATGATAATATCGATGTAGAAGACATATATGATGAGATTGAAGTAATTATTCAACAGGCGGGAAGAGGGAACGTGGATACCATAATCATAGGTGATTGGAACAATGAGGTTTAAGAAGTACAGGAGCAGAGAATTATAGGGCTACGTACACTGGGGAAGAAACAGCAAGAGTAGATACTCATCGAATTATGCAAGTGGAGTGAACTTGTGTTGACAAACACCTGGTTTAAGAATATGCATATGCATGGAAGATCCCAAAATATTAGCAGGTAACAAGTGGACTGCATCCTTGTCAAAAAGCTATTCAGAAAATAGAGAAAGACGAAAAAGGACCTATCATTTTAAAGAGTGAAGTGGAGGAAGCCATTAAAGACACGTGAAGAAAGAAAAATGCTGGAGATGACGACATACCAGCTGACCTTCTGATGGAATTGGGAAACAACGGATTAATGCCTCTGACAAAACATATAAATAGGATCTACAAAACATAAGAGTGGATCCCCAAGGAGAGGTATTCATGATGGCTCTTAAGAAGAAGAAGAAGCAAGCCAAGAAATTAAGTGACCACAGAACATCTTCATCTCTCATGTGGGGATGAGATGGGCAAGAATAATAAACAGGTGACTGGAAAATAAAATTAAAAGTGTGATGGAAGAAGACAAATTTGGATTCACAAATAGAAAAGTAACCAGGGATTCCATTGGGATGCTGAGAATAATTTTGGAGAGAATGCTGGAAGTCAAGGAAGAGTTCTATATTAGTTTCATCGAATGGAAAAAGGCATTCGATAGAGTGAAATGGAAGAAATTGATATAAATACTCAGAAGGTTATCATCAACTAGAGATAGAGAAGGCTGAATGCAAAGCTGTACCTGGTCCAGCGGGTGAAGGTGAGGCTGAATGATGGAGATACCAATAGCGTATGGATAGAAATAGGAGTGGGGCAAGTATGCTGTTTGTCACTCAGCTTGTTCAATTTGTATGGAGAATGGCTTGTCAGAGAATCCTTAGATAAACATAGCGATTTCAGAATAGAAGGACTCGTTATTAACACAATAAAATACGCAGACGATTTAACATTGCTGGCCATAAATAAAGAAAAGTTGCAGAAAACTATGGACCAGCTGGTGGAGATAGGGAGAAAATATGGAATGGAGATCAACATTGAGAAGTCAAATGTTCTGGTGATTTCGAAAATAAAGAACAGCTAGAAATTAAAACTGGAAACTAGGAGTTGGAAAACATAGAGCAGTTCAAATACCTGGGAAGTTTGCTGACAAAGGATGCCTACTGCAGCAAAAAAATTAGGTCAAGGATCGCAATGGCCAAGTAAGCTTTCAACAAGAAGAGGTTACTGCTGACCAGCAAGTTGAGCTTGGAACAGGAAAACAAAACTAATGAGATGCTACATTTTGAGCATCATTTTGTCTGAAGAAGAAACTTGGACTCTTAGGAATATGTAAAATAAATACTTGGATCTTTGAAAATTTGTGCTGGAAAATAGTTTAAAAGATCAAATGGACAGACAAGCTAGGATGACAAATGGACAAGTCCTAAGAAGATAAGATAAGAAGAGAACCAATTTGGATGTGATTCTTCGGTATAAAGCAAACTTTATTTGACACATCCTTAGGAGGAACTTTCTTCTGCAGGAAAAGTTAAGGGAAAAAGAAGCTTAGGAAAAAGAATGATTCAATTGAATGAAAGAAGAATAATCTGGAAGCTATAGAAGGAGATAGAGGACAGGGTTCATTGGGGGTCTAGATTTACTGAAAATAAGAATGTACCTATCGTAAGACAAATAATAATAATAATATAACCTATAAAATAAAACTAATAATATAGTATAATATTATCAATATTTGTCGCAAAAAAAAGTTTGTATTTTTCAAAAGGCTTTTTTTTATGAAATATATATATATATTTATTGTGTACCGCGTCTGACTGCCCGCACAGCATATATCCTTATTTTCACTTATAAGGTAGGGATAATGAAGGTAAGATTATTGGGAATCTCTACACACATTTTCATAGGCCTAAAGGTAGATTGAAAAAACATTTAATGAAGAGCCACCTTGAGTACACCAACCATAATTTGAGACCTGGCCTTCAGTTACGGGCAAACCAGTCACGAAGAGGTTTACGCATTAACCCGCATGCTCATCGACGCGGGTCATAGACCTATCTATATAAACTAAGATAAATCTAGGATTATAGTGACGTGGGTAACTTTGGCCTAGGTACAGTCTCTGGCCCCCATTATGAAGTGGCCTAAAGCGCAAGTTTATTTTAATGGGCCTATCAGTCATGTCCGAGGCTGGGTGCGACTCCCACATTCCACATCAGACACCTGAGATCAGATGGTCGTGTGGGCAGGTGAAGACCAGGTTTCCAGGCTCGTCAAGAACAGGTCGGGGGCCGTCAGCGCGACGACCCGTCTCGCCTCTAATGTGGGGGCGGTTATCGGATTACAGCGATAAAACAGCACCTCTCAGGATCCGCGTTCTACTACCCATCTGGAATACAGCATATTTACACTAATAAGACATTGACGGGAAAGATATATCTTTGGTAAAGTGTACCCACATTGACGCGAAGAATGAGTGAATAAATAATGCGGAACAGTAATCCAGGATTCTCGGAGCTGTAGCCCCTGCCAGCCTTATTAAAGGTATTTTATCCTAAATGTTTCACCATTTTCCTTCGACGCAGGTTCAGATGTATTTCTATTATACTATTCTTTCCTCGTCCTTAGCTCACTAATGTAAATATATGGATAGCCCGAATGGATGCACAAATTATTGTTGGTAATTTAGAAACAAATGGCCAATTTAAAAACATAAACTAGTATTTAATTCTACTAATATCAATTTGAATATGTAGATATTGCTTATTTTGATTTCGAATAATGGTGGCTCATAGCTCTTAGCCACAAATAAGTATAAACATTATTTAAAATCATACTTATGAAACTTTTATAGGTGTGACAATTAGACATAAAGACAAGCCATGACGTTAGAGGTATTATAGTGTGTTAATTTAAAAGGAGCCAATGACCTCAGCTTAATCAAGGTTCTTCAATCCGGATTTAGGATAACACCAACTATTTTAGCTATATTTGTATCTCAGTAACGTTTTCAATGGGGATCTACTTTCAAAATAATATACAATATTATTAATATGAATATTCAAAAGTATATGATATTTTAAAAGACATACATGTTCCTAACTTTGGCCCTAGAGTGATGTGATCAACAGAAATGTTTGTAGCTTTCAAGCTGTCAGTATCTGGAACCGTATTTCGAGAGATGAAGCCTTGGGCACACAGTTTCAGTTAAAATATGCAGCTTTATGTAACTAAAAACATAACATAATAAACAAGAAACGCAAAACCTGTAACGATAAAAGCATAAACCTGAATAACGACACTTAAAAAAAAAACAGTCAAAATAATTAACGTTATTGAGAAGCAGTTAATGTTCAATATATCGGAATAAGAGAAACGCGAATATTTTTTTAAACCCGTTTGGGTTATACGCCTATGTACTAATTCCACTAATGTGTTAGGGATCGGAAAGGTTTAATTTAGAGGAAATACATCCGTATTTGCGTAGATGTAAAGTGTAAATCCATTTGGGGAAAACAGCCCTCAGTGCACTCGACCGGGATCGAACACTGGTCCCCTCTAGTCTAGTTTATTGGGAGAGTAGTACTTCAGACCAAGCGGCCACTGAAGGAAGTGAAAGGCGATGTTAATGGTTTTATCATTCCTTTAATAATGTTTACTTTCTATCGGCACCTAGGAGAAAGAAGTATTGTGATCTTAAAAAAAATACATCTCTGGATTTTGTTAAATATCGACGTTTCATAAACTCCTGAAACCCAAAAAGTGGTTTTAACGATGACTTCAGTCTGTATTTCGGTCTAGAGCCCAAACCATTATACTAATCGGGCTATGACTTGGTATTTAGTGCTTTCATAATGTTTCCCCGAGGATTTTTTTGAATAGGATATCCAACCCTGAAATTAAAAGTAGTTTAGTGAAAGGCAAAAGTGAAGAAAACAGATATTCTTGAAATTTACTAAGATTATGTTGATTAAATTTTGCATTTAGGCACTGTTTGTCATTACAAACAAATTGGAATCACTCATTTTCTCTTCATAATTACTTTGAGGGTAAATAAGCGGAAATTTCCAATTTTGATCTCCGCAAATATTTGCGATATGAAAGAGATTATCATTAATGTATACATTTTTTTAGTAAGCTTCAGAATAAAAAATTACCTTATTACTTATTTATATAATAAACAAGGTCAAGTAAACTCATGTTTCATGTGGCATAACTATGTTTTTTTTTAGCACTGCGTCTATTTACCTGTTCGGGTTATACGCTTTTAACTTTTAACTATGTTAACTAAATTACTTCCACAGTTAGTTAAATGTTGATAAAAATTCTGCCTCCAATTATTTCGTTATATTTTTCATCTAGTGCTTATTCGTAAGATGATTAACAGAGTTCCATCTTCGATACGGACTTCTATTCTATCAATTCTGTAATTGTTAATCTAGTTTTCATTTGAAATTATTTCGCAAAATTTTTTGTGTGTTTTTATCTCTTAGTAAATAAATCGCACTCACCGTGCAGTTAAATACTCGTATACTACTGCGAAAGTTTTGATCATCCTACATTTTTCCTACAGTCATCACAATTCTGTGTACCTTCCGAAGGAATCGTGAGTTTCCGGTTGGTTGAAGACTTAAGGGGGAAGACTCACACTTTACATCATAAGGAGAAAACAAAATTTAATGATATTAATGATTTTAATATTAAATTTAACCTTTAAAAATTATATAAAAATGAAGCTCATTCAACGTAATGAAATTTTTAGACAGGATGATTGTGTGGTTTGTGAGCAAAAACACAAAACAAAGAAATATTTGTATAATCACTCTCTTGCAAGTTGTGTAACGTCTTATACTGTATAGCCAAAGCAAAGAGGATAAAGAGGATAAGTTTTAGCTATATGCACCAGAATTAACCTAAAGAAAGGATGGAACACAATCTATCAGGACAACAATTTTTATTAAAACTGGCGGAGATTTACCTCCCTGTTCCGATTTGGGCATACTGACACTATTGCTCCTGATTAAAAAGGAGCTCAAATTAAATTTAGCCGTTATTACATATTGTGAAACATTTAAAATCCTCTTATATTAATAGGGGAAGAATAAGTGTTTTTGGCCTCTAGAAAACCAGCTCATAGCTGTAAACCCACCTTAATTTACAATTTTATGATAGTGTTACTCTCATTAATGAAACTTCTTTGAGTAACATTAGAAAAAAAAAGTTAATTTTGGCTATTACGCTCACTTTAAATACATAATCATTTTTAGAAATTGGTGCTTTAAAGATTTGATTTACAATTTGATGGTAAACTTTGGAAATTCTAGTGTAAGCAATCGGCAATGCATGGTAGATTTTAATATTCTCTAAAATCTAAAAAGTAGCGGAAATATTGTTAGGGTATAACTAATAATTAAGAAATCCAAATATTTTTTCGGAAGTTTCACTGTGAGGTAGTTTCACTGTCTGCATGTCTTGGATGCATAATTAGATTTCTGTTTATTTTATTTAAGATGCTTAACGTGCACATTATGAACCAAATGATTTATACCACCAGCACACGAAAATGTCTGTGAGCGAGAGTGAAAAGCCTATACATTTTGTCGGTAGAGGTATTTTCACATACCTTTCAGGCATCTTTTACATACCAAAATTAACATGGGATCGTTGGATTTAATTCCCCTCCAAAAGAAGTTGTGCTATACATTTTTATCGTAAAAAAACCCTCCAACCTTGACTGGGTTTAAGCCCACGATCATCGAGTCCTGAGACTAGCACTTTACCACAAGACCACCGACATCGATTAATTGCAATTATATCCCAATATCATTTAGAAGGTACTTATTAAAAGGTGAATTAATATTTTGGAAATCACAAATGTTCATAATTTTGTGTACACAGATTTAGCCAGTGAGTACACCTTAGGTTATTCTAACAAACAACTTATAGAACAACTTAATTTATCCTAGACCATTAATACAAAAAGTTCATCCATATCACAAAGAAAACATAATAATAAGGTAACATAAATAATTTGTATACAAATGTGATTCCTTTAGGCTATACTCGGGGTCAAACCGTGACCCTTTCACGCCAGACTTTGTGCCACAAGTAATAATATATGATTCACACCACATGTCCAATCTCTGGCTCGTTATAAATTCTAGTGTTAACCGTGTACTGCGCATCGTGAGTTTTGCATGGTGTTCCTATGAACACATACTGTGCTATTAAATGACCAGGAAACCCTACACCAGCTGTGTCAAACTAGTTTGATCTTAAGGGTCACTTTAAAAATTGAATCTACTATGGGAACCACATTCCAAAGAATATATCATAGAGATACATATTATACAGTGTGTCCACCGTGAGACTACAACATTTTAAATAAATACAATTTGAAGGTAAATATTTTCAGAATCATTATCAAACATTATAATGATAGTATAATTGTTTCTGTTAGTTTGAGTTCAGCTCAGTTTATTTCAGTGCACCTCCACATTGGTGCCTTTGATTGCACGATGAAGGTCTAGTCTGTAGTCAATTTTACATAATGTGTTCTACAACATGTCTACTGTGACAGAGTTTATGGTATCTGCTATGCACTGTCTCAACTCCATTATGCTGAAATATTTCGTTGAATACACTTTGTCTTTGACATAACTTGATCAGAAGAAACCAAATGAGGTAGTGTCGGGAAAACGTGGAGGCCAGGGAAGAGGACCATCACGAAATCTCCAATGGGGTGGGGCACCATCCTGATAAAAATGATGGTGGGCTGTACGGCTGCTATCCTTGGAAGGGCAAAGATATTAAGCATATTCAGGTAAACCACACCTGTGACGGTGTTTCAGCGAATAGAAACGGTCCAACAATCAGATCGTGCATGAGACCACACCACACATTAACTTTCAGACTATCGCGCACGTGTTCCCCTCCGACTACTTTTGGATATTTTGATCTCCTAATACGCACAATATGCTGATTCACTTTCCCCGAAATGTGAAAGGTTGTCTCGTCCGAAAACATTATGTGCGTTAAAAAGTTTTCATCATCATCATCATCATCATCAATGCGATCCCACATAATGGTTGCAAGTGTGGCTCGTTTTGGCTGATCGACAGGTTTGACTTCCTGCAAAATCTGTATCTTATAGTAATAAAACCATAATCGACGGCGTAGAATTTTATGAACCATTGACCATTTCATTTAACGTTCTTTCACTCCTTGTTTGAATTACTTTCGGGGGCTACTTTAGAACTTAATGAAAATTTTCTACAGCCTCTTCCGAGAATCTGGGATTTCCGCCACCGTTTTCTTTCGACGCACTACCGAGTGCCAAAAGCTGATCACACATCTTCTTGATTTCGGAGGGTTTTTATTGAAGACACGGCGGTAGTTTCGTCACACTTGAGTGACCGATAATTTTTTTGTATACCATTGCAAAACCTTTGCTCACTTGGAGTTGCCATTTTAGAAAATGACTGTCTGCAGTACCCCTGTGGTTCTGACGCACCCTAAAAAATTTCACGTGAACTTTGTGAGTCTCAGCTCCCGTTCCATTTAGAATCACAGCTGCACAACCTTAAATGAAAAGGAAATGTGCCTACATTTGCGTGAAATAAGAATATATATTTTTAGGGTAAACCATCTTCACTACCCTCTGCATAATTAAATCCCCATTCCCAAAAAATCAGACAAGACGAGATTGATGCCTTCACCCATATGTTCTTCAAAGCGGCTAAGGCCAACTTAAAACATCTCAATTCTAGCTTAATTTAAGGAATTGTATGTACAGTATTAAACATGGTTTTTTCATAGTTAATATATTTAATTTGATTAGCCCAGTCAATGTTTGTATTTTTCATATATGTATCCATATACAAAATAAAAACAATGGAAGGTTTAACCAAATTGATTATATATCGGCCTTTGTTTGGTCAGGGAGTGATTCATCCTCAGTAATGGGCAGTGGGAGAATTTTAAGACCTAAACATGAAATTCAGGTAAAGACCAAATACTAAATGTACAAGATGAACCAAATACACTTTCTTGTTATTATTATTATTATTATTATTATTAGCACCACGTCTTACTACCCGTTCGGGTTATACGCACTTACGCTAATGTATAATGGTAGGGTGATTGTGAGATGAAATGGAGGACCTACACTTTAAAGTGGAATCCGAACCACGGTGGAGGCCTGGCAATCCCCACATTCACAAGATGTCTTGTCAGAGGTGACGTTATTGTTAAAACCTCATCATGAAATTAAAAACCACTACAGGTTTTTGAAACACATATAAAAAAAGGCCCTAGAGCTTAAATAAATTATAGAAAAACATTTTTTAAATCTTTATATAGTGGATTAAAATATAAATATATTCTACGTTAGCAAGTGTAATCATTTCCATATGCTACTCTTTATCTAGTTTGGTTGAACTCTCCTTATACCATAATTTATTAACTGATAACATGCCTGATTGCCGCTGAAAAGAAATAATAGGTTTAAAACTAATCTGAGCTTCAGTGTTATTTTCTATATACGTGTTTTTTTTACTTTATCTATCCCATCTACTCACTAATAATATGGGAGTGATTCCACTAATTCTACCCATCTTATATTTAGCTTATGGATTAGGCCGTCATACAATCCAAATTTTGAAACATATGAACTAAAAAAAACGTTCAAAAAGTGATTAATGTGTTTACCCAAATCAGTGGTCCCGAGAAATAAAGGGGTGTCAACATCGTCTGGTTTGGTTTACTAATGAGGGCAAGTTCGGGGTTTGAATCCCAGCAGGGTGTACTGAAGATGGATTTTCGTAAATGGTTTCCCACTCTCTCTACACACCAATTAAATAAAATTTCACCTTATTTTAACTTTAAATCCCTACCAAATTATTTTAATTAAATGAGGCACCTACGGTTGGTAAGACGCGTTATAAAGAAACGATTGAACTATATATATATATATATGTGTGTATTCAAAAGTTTTAGGCATAACATTAAATATACGCTTTTAACACTTTGTGTTTAACGAAAGTTTGTATAGAATTGAATAAAACTCTAGTTTACTTATCAACGACTCTAGTTTACTTATCAACGAATGCTTTTACATGGCCAGTGTTTGTTATACAACTAATCAGACAACGTGAGTTGGTTGTCAATTTCCGATAGTGCCATACACATGTTTTACAACGTCAACAAGGTTCTAGAAGGTTTTTTTCCTCGATAATATAAATGTTCAACGTATAAATAGTAGGTTTTCTCACATTTTTAAAAAGTATTAAAATTTATATCTAAATTTACCTCCTTAATGAAAATAATAGAGATACCCAATTATTATATCCTTATTTTGGTAGGAAGACAAGTTAATATACCACTATAAAGCCACATGGCTGACTCACTCACTGACATTAATGTTTACCCACTTCCAGATGAGCTAGAAACTTTAAATACGGCAGACTTATAGCTTCTAGCCTGTAACCGACGGGGAAATTATAAAAAGTTAAAACAATTAATTTTCAACCCCTGAAAAAATGCAAAATGGTGGAGCAACTTTAAAGTAGGTGCGGATTTTTCTTTAGAGGTCTCTTGTGGCTAAATGGTAAGACCTATCAAAAAAACGGCTCTGAAATTACATAAATTTACATCTACTTGCAAAGAAAACTCACTTGTGGTTTGGGGAAGAGCTCCCAACGAGCAAAGCGAGTTTAATATATAGGCCTACATACATCAAGTCACGTTACCTGAAGCTATCAATATTGAAATCTTTTATCAGTACCTATAAAATAGCAAAATTAATATAGTAAAATGTAATCAATGTTGGTCGCAAAGATAAATATTTGATTTGTATCTAGTTTTCTTCCAACCAGTACCAGGCAGGCTATAATTATGTCTCCAAGGGATTAAAATTAAAGCCTGAATACGTAGTCTTGAAGTTAAAAGGTTTAATACAAATCAAGAGGGAAATTAATTCAATTCCGTTCGTTGGCTAAAATAAATTATTTGTTAATAAGATTTTCCTATTGTCAAAATGGTGAAATTCCTAAACTCTTGGTTTAATTTATTCGGGCAGTTAAGGTGTCATAATAGTGAGTTAGTGTCATATACCTATGAAGCACTGGACGTACTTAGGTTTGTAATAATTATAAACATGGAATATAACATATTACAATCCAATGTATGCACTGTTATGTACACATAAGTTTATCTACTATGGAATCTTATTATCTGTGCGGTTTATTGTCCTTTATACAATTTGATATAGATATAGTATTGTAAAGCCGAGCATTTAACTGGCTCAAAATTATGATGGAACTTGGAATTTTATGTGCCCTAAACTAGTATATATTATATATATATATATATATTAGTTTAGGGAAAATAAAACATACATAATATATATAATGAATTTGTGGCTTTCTCTTTGCTTGTGTCCTTATGTATCTACCTGGAGCTGAACGGATGAAACGCTTTAGTGGATTTCATTCAAACATAATGTTTAGATGCTTTATGGTCGTAACTTTAAGCTTAAACGTGATTTTGTTTCTAGCTTGAAAATTAATGGTAGCCTACAAAAGATTGTCTTTAGAAAAATTGATATTTTTGAAAATGGCTCTAACCATTTTGTTCAACATATATAACTGGGGAGTATTTTAAATGATAGACCACATTGTATATTTCCCTCTTCTGTGAAATAATAATCTTAGGCATCACTCGCGCACTCGTAGGGGTTTTCCCTAAACTATTTTACACTCTTCCTCCAAGCCAATGCGGGTACACTTAATCTATATTCAACCTTACTTATCACTGATACATAAGTGTAGCCAGTAAATATGTGTAAAATTCAAAAAAGGAGAAAGGCAAGGTGGATAGAACAACAAAAAACATTTATACTTTTTTTTTAGGGGAAAATTAATTAATGGCAGTTTACTTAAGGCAGATTTTTGAAAAGTTGTGTTTTGTATAGCACCACATCTTAATATCCGTTAGGGCTATACGTATGTAAAAATTACGGAACATGTTAGGAATGAGGAAGGTTTAATTTACAAAAAATGTACCCGCATTATCTTAGAGGGACTATGGAAAACCAATAGGTAAAACTACCCTCAATATAGCCAAATTGATATTTTAATCTCGATCTCCCCATGATAAACAGTCCAATATTTTGTACGCTTTAGACCATGAGGACACCGAAGTTGGTAGAATACAAAATTATTCAAATATGTATGTAATTATTTTATTCAAAATGTGTATGTGTGGAGGGTTTCACAGTGTATATAATAGTATATAACTATTCTTAATTTTTTAAATATTAAATAAATGATCGATTACTACTGGGTTTTTAAAAAAATGACTTTTCTTGGTTGCTTTAAAGATTTGATTCAATAAGTATATATCTGGGGATTGTTTTCCTATATATATAATGTGAAGGTTAGTATACTTACAATTTATTTTAGAAAATTGAAATTTTAGAAAATCAAGCCTTGACCTTCTCTTCTCCTCCAATCTTGAGTATTTATAGTCTGGCATCTTATTATATGTGATCATCGTTGAAAATAATAGTAGTATCTTCAAACCAAGGATTATTATTGAGGCTACCTACTCGAGAGCTGAGACTCATTAAAGATGTTCAGAAATCACGAGTTATTCAAGAAGTTGTTTATCGTTTACAAATATTGTTAGGTTAAAAATGTAAGTAAAAAGTACCAACAGGTAACTATATAGGATTAAACACTCTACATTTGGGGTTTTATAATTTTGTAAAAATTAAAAAAATATGAGCCTAGTTCATTTTCAGTCACATTTAACGAGATATATCATATTTATAAGATTAATTTAAATATTGAGAAACAAAGATCTAGCTTTCATAAATGAATATTGATTTTTTTTCACAGGGTCAAGCAAAAAATATCTAAATGAGCTTTGTTTCAGAAGTTTTAATGCTTAGATACTTCCATTATTGTGAGAAATATTGCAGTAAGAGTATATGCCCCTTCATGAACGCGATGCCCTAAATAATTTATTGTGAAGTTTGTATATTTAAATGTTTGGGGATTAATCACTACAAAACACCAATATAAGCATATTTATATAAAATGGAAACTGTTTTAGACCTGTAAAAGTTCAAATTGAGAAATTGAGACATAATTAAAGAAACTTACAACCAGTTAGACAATAAAAACACATAAAATGTAAAAAAGTATTTACTTTTATCTATACGGTATATTTACATGTGCTTTCTATACCGATTGATTTCATCAGTACAAGTCTCGAAATGTTCATTAAATTTTATAAATTATATAATATACCCAACACCTATTCCCTAGCCGTTATTTCCTGATTATGAGAGGAGTAGTCCCAGTTTCACCAGTGATAAATGTTTTGGTTATGCCGGGAATCAAACCCTACACACTTAGTTCAGTTTTAAGATGCACTATCGACTGGGACAAGATGCACTTTCCAAAGTTGAATTCATTGTCAAATAAATTGTCATTAAAACCGGTAAAGCAGTTGGTTTTTTACAGTTTCGCAAGACTTACTGGTAGCTTAAGTTGGGCTTTGTAATAAATAAAATGATGGATAGGTCAATTTATAGGGAGAGTAAGTTTAGAAAAAACAATAAAAAATTGTATCCTTCGTTGAAAAAAGTCACATTTAATTTTATTATCTCGACATTCAAACTACTCGTATCTTTAGAAAGGGACAGCTACAAAATTTGTTTTTTGGCCTATGACTTTATGAAAGTAGTTCTGGAATATTTTGTGAATATAATAAATATACCTTTTTAGGTAATTCCATTGTATGTATGGGCTAGATTTCTGTACTTTTATTTATAAAAAAAAAGAAGCTAATGTCTGATCAAGGGCCAGGTCAATTGGGGGGTTTCAATGTCCAAGGTAATTTTCCGTGCTGTATCCAGGCAAATGATGGTGTATTACCTTAGATAAAAATCCTTCATTGGTACCAGCAAAAATTAAAGCATTAAAAATAAATGCTTAGGCACAACCATACAGATTTTATATTATAGTAAATTATAGTTTGAGATGATTTTGAAAAGTCAGAAATAAAAAAATCATCATTAAATCAGTTTTTACATATATAACATACATCTATATATAAAACAGTCACCAGATATACATTTTTAATAAAGCCGTTAGAAATAATTTAGAAAAATTTAGAATGTTCAGAAATCAGTATTTTGTAAGATAAACTTAGTTTTAAATTTAGAATAAAACAAATCACCATTTCATGTCTTGGTATAACCATTTAACATTTAAAAATCATGTTTGAACGAAATTCATATAACTGTTTTGACTTTAGACCCACGGACATACAGGCTGAAAGATAGAAATGAAAAATCCACTTTTTTATTTGGGAGCATATAAAACGTCAAAATATATTATAATATCTAGAGTGAGAATATCTACGATTAAAAAACCCTTCTATTTATACGAGAGAGAAAAAGTAATTGCGGTCTATAGTATAAACATATGTATTTACTGTATTTAACAAATGTATTCAAGTGATAGCTGATAAGGGCTCATTGATCAAATGATACATTTTTTATTTCTTACAAATACATAGCCCAAGAGCAGATATATTTATTAATTCAATATCAGAATAGGCCAGTATAATAAAAATATATATTTTAGTCAGAATCACTCAGAATGTTATATAACATTCCCTGGACTAATGCCTAAACACATTCACCCGTATGTTATTGGTATAAGGTGACTATTTTGGTCGACCAACACGTTTCCTGGTTTTGGAGCGGACTAAATTGTATTAAAAAGTTGTTTATATGAAATACCATCATAAAATGATGATAATTCTTTTAGGGATTCAGTAAATTCAGCTTGCCTTGCATATAAGCTTTAAATTCCCCGTCATCGGCAATTCAATATGTGGCGAGCTTGACGCTTTAGAGTTTATACTGTGTAACCACTGGTGAAGGTGCTGCTCGATTGTTAAAGTTATAACATATATTTGCGAAGCCGATAAATATGGATTTGCTTATAGTATATTCTCAACTTTCAAAAGTGGCCAAAATTAACGTGAGTGGTCAGTACACCCGTGCCTACATAGTAAGACAACATAGAAATACTAAATGGTCAGTTGTTTTCAATATATATAACGGTAGGTGTTAAAATTATAAGTATTCGAAAGATCACTTAACTAATCGAGAAAATGAATTCAACCTTTGGTCTAAAAAGTAAAAGTGAATGCCCACACAAATGATTTTAATAAAATTAACATATGTATTTGGGCCCTTTTACCAACTTGACCCAAGTTAAATGCCAACACACTTTCAAACGTTCAACTCCTAGTTTTTGAAACTCACGGTTAGAAAAGTGTTAATGTCCGGCTATACATTGTTTGCTTTAGAACTAAACATTTAAGGGTGCCGTGGATTTTGAGCACAAGGACAATATGGCCGGATCAAATCTCGAAAACGTAATGCATTTAAAAGTAAAACAACTATCGATGTTTATTTAAATAAATTTTCTAAGTACATAAGCGTGGTAGGGATGTTCAAACTTGGATATATGTAGCCCCAGGAGTACATAAAGACATATTAGGTGTTGTGTTAGATTTAAAAAAATATATATACATGTATATTATTTCATTATAATTAATAATAAGTGCTAAATTTAGGGTTAGCCATAAGAGACACGGATGTAAAGACAGGCGATCTGGGAGTTCCATTTATATATTTTATATGTAATTATATAATATGTTTAGTTTGCATTATACACCAAAAATTGTGGAAACAAGATGGAGGAAAAGTTCTGTTGGTTTCATCCATACCTTCCCTCCATTTTTCATACAATATTTTTCTTCAGAATAAAATTGGTGTGTCTCTGTAGGCTCTAATATTTTCATACACACATTTATGTTTACAACATAAAATGGAACATATTTCATGGTGAAAATATCTTAAAATAATAAGGCTAATCAAATTGTTAATACAATAATGCAGTATAAAAATATTTTTAGAGCATTCGTAAACAATCCGTTTCTGTTCGAGTAGATCTAGATATAATTTATCTTTAACTTTTTTCCCTCAATGATCTTGGTGCATAATTAAAATTAAACTAGCACATTTTAGAAGTCTATTAATCTTTTGACAAAATCCTCAACACAATGTACTTCTTGGATTTCCTTAAAAATGTGTTGATCTTAATATTTGTGAATGCTTGCTTAGCAAAACCCCCTTTAAAGTGTGTAGGTGGACAAGGGGAATGAAAGGATAGGAAGAAGACACCAACACACAGGCTACAGGTGGCTGTGAGTCCCCTCTTCCCCTCTAGAATTTTATGTCGACAATTACGAGAGCTTTTATTACATATTTGTTTCGCTGAAATACAATAGCCCTTGGTAAAGAAATAAAAACACAACGAACAGTTGACGACCGATGATGCGTTGGCTTGTAGAACAGCGCCACTTCTAATTCACAACCTACATACAATTAATGAGCACACGGAAGATAAATAGGTTGTTTTGTTTTCAAATAATAAAAAATGCTGCATCCTTTTATTATTATTATTATTATTATGTCACACACTATTATAATTATGGACCTTCTAAAGCTATTTTTTTAGAAATGCGTCCTATTAGCTCTTCAGGCTGTACACGTATGTAATAATTACATTAATGATTTAGAAAGGTTAAGGTTAATTGAGAGGAAAAGTGTCCAAATTTGAGAGGAGGTAAAGTGGTATAGTAGAAAATTACCCTCAATACACCCTACAGGGATTCGATCCCCAATCTACCTGCCATCGGCAGTCTAGTCTGACGCGAGAATGACGCCTTGGGCCATGCAGCCATTGATTATGATTACATTATTTTAAGAATAAGACATTATGGCATGCAAACTCCTTTGGTTAATTTATACAAGTTTTGTCATAACTTGAAGGGAAAAGGGGATAAGATAAACCACAAATGCAACTTATTGATGACCTCAAACAAGGAAAGAATATGAAGTTTCACGTTATAATAAAGAAAACTGTTGATAGGACAGCTTGGAGGACTCAATTTAAAAAAGGTAACGGACCTGTAGAAAGAGAGAACACCCAATAATTAAAACCTATCAAATTAAATTACTCCTAGCAGTTAACATAATAATGTTGAGATATTAATTGTTGATTATTTGATCTTCTTTCAAGCTGAGAAAGATGTTCAAAAGTGTATTTATTTTCACCAAAATTGACTAGCTTTTATAAAAATGTACACCTAAATATTTTTATTTTCGTCATGTTTATATTATGGTTTTGACTAATTGTATGTACCGACTTAAAAAAATTAGAAAATGGTATAACATTACATTGCTTAAGTTCACCAGTGAACATGGGGAATAAAAATTTCTTAAGTTAAATGGCTAATGTATATAATTGTTTACCAATACGGGTAATCCGATGTACTGTGGACGCAGGCCTATTCAAAATATTGTTTGTTAGACAGGTACTGTACATACGATCAATTAGGCAACATTTATTTAGGACCTCACACATAAATCGTGCTGTAAGATAGCCGATGACCCACGGAAAGACATTCGCACAAAATGGCGATGAGCTTAACTCTTTTTAAACCATACCGAGGTAGCTTTAAAGGTTTTTGAAAATAGTGGGCCAAACAAAATGCAAATATCATCTTAATGAGTCATATTTAAAAAAAAAGTCAGATATCATTTTTAATTGCACCTTTGAAAGCTTTGGGTATGTTCTAGTTTTACTTAGAGGTTGGAAGTTTAATCCACCACTTAAAAAACTCTAATCGAGACCAAAGACTAAAGTATCGATATAAATACAAACATTTTGTTTAAACAATATTATATGCGAACACTTATCTGCTATTGAAAGTGAAAGTACATATTATAAATAAAGTTATTCAAATTTATAGTAATTTTATCGACTTAAGATAAAAATAATAAGTTTTAATTTTATGGCTCTTACTAATTTTGTAATAGAGGAAACCACACATTGCACAAAATTATCTAGGCATTTAGAACTATAGGACCTAATAATGATATATGGGAATACAACTGGAGCCTGAAAGCCTTCATTTAATCAATGTTCTAATTAGGTTCGCTTTAAGATGCGTTGCAAAAGTCACACTTCATTTATTGGCGACAATATTCTTGTCATAGATTAGGTCGTTCTTTTTTGGGACATGTGTGACGCTTAGTGAAACGGAAATAAGTGAGAACAGCTGAGAAACGAAATGAGCGCCATCATGTCAATCACGTTCAAATATCAGCTGGGACGTTAAAAATCAGTATGTTCTTTATTAGTTGCACCATTTCATAGTTATTTGACATTATTGTGACAACTTGTCGGAACGCCATTATTCATTCTAAGTGACGACTTAAAAATGGTTTGCGTATAACTTGAACAGGTAGTAGGACGCAGTGCTGAAAAATAAAAATATTAAATAAAAATAAATGCAAGCTGTCAGGTGAATAATCGTTACGGAGGCTCTCACTACCGGGACTATAAATATGGCTGTTAGAGTCACTGAGGTAATAAAGGATACAGTGAACCGCACAGACATTCTCTCTATTTAATCTAAAAATAGAGATATTTACTAAACACTAGTAAGATTAGCAAAACAAAATAATATACGCTGTTGTAGAAACACTCCACCAAATAGCATACATGTAATAATATACACTGTTACAGAAAAATTGAGATAAGAGGAGCAAATATGCCCATTAAAGAGCATAACAATCATTTTCATAATTCTAATAATTATTCTATAATAAAATGTGTGTATTTGCTTATAGCGCTAAAACTATTTGTTTTATAAAAATATATATTAAAGATTAGAATATTTTTAATTTTAACAGTACTACAACTTTACAATGATAAGTTATTAAATATTTCAAATAGTTGCGGATATAGGGTCAGCATTATACATTTTTGCTTATTTAAAGTGCCCTTAAATTCATTTTCATGGGAAAACAAGAGTTGCCATTTTTTTTGTAATGTTAAACAATGACTAGATACACAATTTAATCAAAAATGATGGAGAAGATTTTGATAAAATCAATTTTATCTCTTTATGCCAGTTAGTAAACTACCTTTAACTTTATGGTTGAGTATCAAAATCCAAAACACCTTCTGGTGAATCTTATGAAAACCTTAGATGCTAAGTTTTAACCCGAACGGTAAAATGGTTTCAGCTCTCGTCCGGACTATAGACAAGCAAAGAGACAAAGAGGTGGTATTGCGAAAACCACTTTTCAATTTCAGGGGGTCGGGAAACGTGAACATGTATCGGAGTCTTGAGTTTGATTTTTCTGACAATCACAAAACTTCTCTCTACGGAAGGTTTAGACAAAGTAAAGAAGAATATCTCACTCCACCAAAAGCTTAAATCAAATAGCATACTCTATTACAAAACCACTAAGAATAGTGGAACACCTGTGTCCACGAAAGAGCATTACAATCAATTTCATTTTCAAAGACTTGGATAAAAAAAAATACATATTGACTTATAGCTCAGAGACTATTGAGTTTATAAAAATATATTTCAACAAAAAAAAAGTTTTATTTTCAATAGTATTTCACCTTTACATTGATAAATTATTTCGTATTTCGAATAATTACGGAGATATGGTCAAAATTGGAAATTTTTAGATTCGTATAGTAACTACAAAGTCATTTTCATGGACCAATGATAATTCACATCTTATATTGATCTATATACTTTTTTTTTTAGAAAAAGACATTTCAGAATGGTACTTGACAAATACAAAATCCTCACGTATAGACACTTTTGAATCATGAATACATGAGCTTAACATTTATACTTACCCGCTTCGGCGGCCGAATGGTCTAACGCGCTATTCTCGCAGTAAACTAGACTCCCGATGGCGGGGAGATCCAGGTTCGAATATCGGAAGGGTGTACTGAGGGTGGATTATTCCAAAATAGTTTCACATTCTACCTCCATGCAAATGCAGGTACACATACTATAGATATACATACTTATGAGTATATTTATAGGAAGTGCGCCCGCATTTGCGAGGAGGTAAAGTGGAAAAACTATTTAAAAAACACTCTAAGTACACCCTACCGAGATTAGAGTCTCAATCTCCCCATCATCAGCAGTTTGGCTTACAGTCTAGTCATACATACAAATATAATCTTCCTAGTCCCTAAACTCACTAACGTAATTAGTACATTAACATATAACGAACGGGTAGTAAGATTCAGTGTTAAAAAATATATATTTAACATTTGTTGTTTTTCCACTGTATCTTATTTTCCGTTCGGGGTGTTCGCATATTTACACTCGTCCGATTGGGAAGAGGACATGCACCCTCAGTTGACTAAAGGAAGAGAGAGAAACCATTGGAATGAGAATATCTCAACAGACCCGGACAGCACCGACATCCCTGTTACCTCATCTCTCGTGCAACGAGGGTAATGTAAATTTATACGTAGGTAGGTTCAGATCATTTTTAGTTTTAAAATAACACGTAATAGCATGGGCCCTTAATGTTCCTTTGAAATAACCTTTTTAATGGTACTCAAAATACCACTAGGACTTTGTCCCAGTATTTATTTCTCTGAAATCAATGCTCATTGCTCATTAACAAATTAATTTCTGAAAGGATGTTTCAGTACCTAGAGCTGGGGAAGAACAATGCACATGATGGCACATAACTAAACCTAAACGTTAATTTTTTTTTATATATATATATAAAAGTTCTAGCTGCTGAATTAAGAAGTAAAATCTTCTCGTTTTAACCTGGCTTTCAAAAGTTAAATATTAGGGATGTATGCCTGCATAGGATTACTATATTTCAATATTAAAATTGCTTTTCTTCTCCAGTTTTTAAAGACATAAAAATACATGTTTCTATTATTTCATAAGCAAAACATTAAATAAAGAATCTCGTTTTCCCATTATTTCCTATTAAATTTTTGACACACGTATCATTATTATTAATGTTTAATATGTAGACGAACGTTTAAAACTCATAAATCGTTTGAAATAGGTTATGTTATTCAAATACTAATTCAAATTTTTGCAAAAATATCTGAAAATATATTACATAATGACGCCATCCTTTATCACAAAAGTTAATGAAATATAGGAAAGGGAGTATGTACTGTACACGCGGATTTCACTGAATGGTAATAAACATACTCTGATCGACTACAATAAACGCCATCTTGTAGCCCACATCGTTGTGGAATATATCAATTTAAGTTTGGAGGCACCATTTGATCTGAAAGGCTATAGACACAATCCGATCGATTAATTAATTATAACGCAATATTGTATCTTATATCAGTCGGATCAAAAAGGTTAAGTATGCACGCTCCATTTGCTGCGAAAGATAATTATAAATATACTTTGATCGAATACATTATGCCATCTTGTAACCATATCATACTGAATCATATCAAGTTTAACGCTAGCTTTCAGAACAAACCAAGAGTATTTTGTAAAAACAACGGTGATTCGACCCTCATCTATGGGGCACACAGATTAAATGTCAAGCTCAGCTAGTCTGGTTTTCCAATGACGAAAAGTTCAAGGTTTTAATCTTGGTTAGGTGCACTGTTGGTTGTTTTTCCCTTGAAATATATCTCTCCACGCAAATTAGGATATTTTTACAATGAGTTGTTCCTTCATTTCTACTTAATAAATTTAGTCAAATGCGTATAGCCCAAACTGGTAGCAAGATGCGAAGCAAAAATAAAACACACTATTATTAATATTGACTTGGAGAAAGACTGCACTACAAACCAACATGACAGATTAAAAGTTATGGCGATTTATATATATTTTAAATACATCTTCACAGGTGTTTTAACTGTATGCTATATTTTAAGACCTTGCTATTAAAGACATTTGCTCTCTAGCCTAAGAATACTAAATAACGTAGGTGAACATAACGAGAACACTTTGACATTTTATTCCGTCCCGTGTGTCTTCCTAAGAGAAGATAATGCATGATCACTTATGTTATGATCCTTGTATTAATACTTTCCAGGCTATACGTACACGTAAATATATGAAACAAGTATGATAAAGTTAGAATTTAAAGGAGATGTATCCAAATTCTCGCTATAGAATAGTGGGGAGCCATTAGCCACACTCTTGCACCTTGTACCCAGTGGGAATAAAAGCTCCAACCTCCCCTTCATCGTCAAATTGAACTAGATGAGCTTAATATTTGGTCCGTGTGGCCATCTGACCAGGTAACGCCTGGAGATAAATAAATAAATTTTCTTAGTATTATTTTGTGCTATTTAATATTTGAGTGATTTTTCATTCACCTAAGTAACATAGCAAGATTATTAATTTTTCATTTTTTTCCCCCTTTCTTTATTTGTGAGTAGCTTAGTCTTCTATGACGACATGTTTCGCTGTTATTATTGATGATAATTCAATAAAAACCTTTTACATATTTATATAAATAAGCAGAAGGGAATAAAACTAAATAAAATATCATGTTACCATGTATTACTCCTTACCAAATCAAATATTAAAAATAAGTAACACAGCTCTTATTATCATGTTCTTAATAACCACTGATCTTGGGCAGGGCAAACATTTAATATCATGTCCTTAATACCCACTGGTCTTTGGCAGGGCAAACATTTAATATCATGTCCCTAATAACCACTGGTCTCTGGCAGGGCAAACATTTAATATCATGTCCTTAATAACCACTGGTCTTTGGCAGGGCAAACATATAATATCGTGTCCTTAATAACCACTGATCTTGGGCAGGACAAACATTTAATATCATGTACTTAATACCCACTGAGTTTTGGCAGGGCAAACATTTAATATCATGTCCTTAATAACCACTGGTCTTTGGCAGGGCAAACATTTAATATCATGTCCCTAATAACCACTGGTCTCTGGCAGGGTAAAAATTTAATATCATGTCCTTAATAACCACTGGTCTTTGGCAGGGCAAACATTTAATATCATGTCCTTAATAACCACTGATCTTGGGCAGGGCAAACATTTAATATCATCTACTTAATACCCACTGATTTTTGGCAGGGCAAACATTTAATATCATGTCCTTAATAACCACTGGTCTCGGGTGGGGCAAACATTTAATATCATGTCCTTAATAACCACTGGTCTTGGGTGGGGCAAACATTTAATATCATTTCCTTAATAACCACTGCTCTTGGGCAGGGCAAACATTTATATCATGTCCTTAATAACCACTGGTCTCGGGTGGGGCAAACATTTAATAAAGGTGAATTTTGTTTGGTTCCATTTGATTAAATAATAAGTCCGACACCTTCGTTAAGTCGGTAACGTGACTGCCTGCTGAAATAACCGTTTCGGGTTCGATTCCTGGCATGGCCGAAAAATGTATCATTGGTGAAATGAGGGTTTTTCTTTTCACAGCCGGGTGCTGGATGTTGTATCTGTTCTAGATTTGAGTTAGTTTATAAGTCGTGTGTCCATATAATAAGTCTGTTTAGCAAGTGCACGTTAAATACCTCAAATAAATGAAAAACTTCCAAGTACGAGTAAAAATCACCATTGTTTCAAGTGTGCCGCCACACAAAGAAAGCTTGTCCAAACATGTCGGCACTCACTGCCTGCGCCGACCAGCAAACACGAATGTTTGAAACATTTATATACGGTATTGCAGACCACCTCAAGCTAAATGTCAGAGTGAATAGTTTCTACTTTTTTCATAATTTAAAAAGTATAATTTTAGAATTATATAGAACATCATTAAAAAAAGATTAAATAATTAACCAATGGTGTGATGTTTTGTTTTTGTATCCATCTTGGTGAGCGGATATATGATATTAACCAATTAAAGCATTAAATGCGTTAAAAGACGATATTTTAAATTCATTAAACCGGATCAAGAGGAATAGGCTAAGTTGAACAAAATTGATAAGGATTCTCCTAGATATTTAATGAAAAGCTACGAATAGAAATCCTAATTTATTTAATTCCTACCCGCCTCGGTGGCGTAGTTGGCTAACGCACTAGTCGTGTTGAGCTCGACTGCTGAGGACTGGGAGATCGAGGTTCGAATCTAGGTCGGGTGAACTGGGGGTGGTTTTTCCTAAATGGTTTTCCACTCTTCCTCCACGCAAATGCGGGTTCACTTCCTCTAATTAAACCTTCCTAATCCATTAGCGTAATTAGTACTTAAAGCGTGTAACCCAAACGGGTAGTAAGACGCGGTGAATAATAATAATAATAATAATAATAATAATAATAATATTTAATTCCTTATCATGGATATCGAACCTCTCAAGCTGGTACTGTTTATAAATTTAAATTTCCTGCACACATCTATTGTAGATTCAGTACGAGAGGAGTATCTTATTTTCGTAAATTTAACTTTACTGTTTTGTTCACCGCGTATTTCCACCAACACGATATCAACATTAAAACACAGTAGGAGGTTGACCTCGGTGGACCTGGTGTAAAGTGCTCATCTAAGGATCCGATGATTGTGGGTTCAAGGCCAGCTGGTGTCGATGGATTTTTCTTGAGCGACGAAAATCCATAACACAGTTTTTTTAAGGGAAAGTAAAGCCGTCAGTGACATGTAAAAGAACCCTGGAAGGTATGTGAAAATACCTTTCTTGCCCAACTTGGTAAACCCTTTCGGACTAGCTCATAGAAAGTATCGTGTATTGACATATTCAGTGAGTTAAAAAAGTGCAAGTTAAATACCGCCAATAAAATTAATTATGTTAATGAGGTAAGAATGAGGGAGGTAGAATGTAGAGGAAATGTACCTTAATTTGCGTGGAGGGAGAGTGGAAATATATTTAGGGTAAAAAACGCACTTTTACACCAGACCTCGATTCGAACCCCAGCCTTCGGTCGTCAGCAAACCAGATCAGACGTGGTGTTTAAACTATACGATTCTTACTAACCCTCTAGGATCTATGCATTTTAATTATGTTACTATGCAGGAATGAGGAAGGTAGAATTTTAGATTATGTGTTCCCACATTTGCACGGAGAGAAATTATTAAAAAATACTCCTCAGAATTTCCAGCAAGGGCTAGAACTCCAATTTATCCTTCTCTGGCAAATAAAATTAGACGAGACTGAAACGATATAGCAAGTATACGTGCCCCCAAATAAATTAAATGATTTGACTAAGTGTGAAATTAGCCATTCCGCATATTGTCTTCCGGAAACCTATTACCTACCTTAAAGCTTGTGACACGTCTCGGTTGATTCAGACACGCAAGCACGCAAAGTAATTAATGTTGGAAACTATGCCCTATTTCTCAATGGGTGCTTATGTTCCTATCAGTCTTTTTTTCATGTACACTCCACTTACCTTGAAAGGTGACAAGCTAGTTTTGCTTGGTTCCACTTTGGTGTAGATTATATGATAAGGGTATAGCGTAAGGAATCAAGTTATTACCTTTCAGTGTAAACAAATTGCACCCTATTTCCATGTACGAGTATAAAATAAACGTTTATTCATTTTTATTTAGTTTATCTAAAAGCATTACTACACCTGGATAGCCAGATAACTTAGAAAAACAATCAAGATGTTACATAGATGTGAAATCTCTACGTCACACAACGTACTACATTAATTATTTTGTGTGTTTGAACGGAAAGCATCATACCCATTCAGCATATCCCCACGTGTATTCTAATGGGACAGTAATTAGGAAGGTCAAATTTAGAGAGTTCACCCGCACATGTGTGAAGGAAGAGGGGACAACGATTTTGGAACAACAGCCCTTAGTACAACCTTCTCGGACTCTTATCACAGATCTTCCAGTCATCGTCTTTCTGAGTCACCGCATCTCACCATCCATCCAAGATACCCGCATACTAACTATACTTGTCCCTCTTTCCCTATTGAAGTTATTTTGACTATATAATTTTTTTTTTTCCTTTTGACATGTCTGCTTTGGACTTAAATCTAACTTAACCTAACTTATACCTAGTACAGTCGTCTGCACAATCAGTTTATCTCTTCCTTGTAGAGAGTCCTGGTTTCTTTACTTCTATGGTCACTTCCTACCGTGGCCAGTATACATCCCTGGAGTGCTCGATAGCTACAGCCCAGCATTACGCTTGTTTCCAAGTGAGCAGGGTTATTTGAGTAAGGAACCACTTTTGACGTCTCATCTGTATCCACTTACTTTCCTTTCCACTATCCGGTATTCCAGGTGTCCCTGTTTCATCAGAGATATTCATCACTGGTATCCCTTAGACGCCTATCCTCAGCTAGGGCTTTAGATATATCCAGAGTCTATCAAAATCTAGCTCACCCTACTTTATATTTAAATTTCTGTGGTTTTTTTAACCAGTTTGTAACGTCTCGTCTAAGTCTGATGTTTCTTCTCCTTCTCTGTCTCCCTCGTCTTCACTTGTCACTTCTTCCTCAGTTGTTTCTTCCTTTCTGTTTTGTCTCAAGTCATGGTTCTGTCTTTGTCTTCTTTCTTTTAGTTCGTTCATATGTCTGTCCCTTGCTGATTTTGATACTCTGTCCGCTATCTCATCGAGGTAGCTCCACCGGTCCACATCCCTCAATGTATTGTATATGGCATTGGCCTGTATAGGCATTAGTAGCTCCACTCTTTCCCTTTCCATAAAGGTACATTCCAAAGTCACGTGTTCTGGTGTCACCTCTCCTCCACAACAGCAAAACTGGTTTCACTCAAATTCATCCTTAAGAGGGACTATCGATATGGGTCATGCTCTGTGATATAGTGGACAAGTCCCTAGGAAGGTTTAAGATGCTTTATTATCAGTCTTTCTTGTATATTCGTAAATAACAGGAATTTCCTTCTACCTGTGGTACTCTCTTCCCAGTATGCTTGCCACTCCCGCAGGAGGACGTCTCTTATATCATCCTTGGTAATTACACCGTTATTTGGTAATTCTATTACTTTGTCTAACTTCCCTTTTCCAAGCCAATATCCAGCGGTCCTTTTTCGCACCTCCAAAGTCTAGGGGCCAGACACCTAGGTTGACACACAATACGTTTGTTAGTACAGTTTTGTAGGCCCCAGAAAGTCTCATGAAAATTTTTCTCTGAAGGCCTCTAATTTCATTTTAGCTCTGTCACCTCTCAGTTGTTATGCCCACACTCCTGCTCCATATCCAACTATGGACACAAGTAAGGCCTGATGGAATAGTCTAATCAGTTTTAAGTGCAGATGGAACTTCCGCTTCCCTATTCTGATTATCCCATTCATAACCCACAAGGCTCTCCAACATATGTTGTCCATGTGGGCTAGGAAGCTACGATTCTCGTCAATCGCAACCCCCATTTTGCTCTTTCTAATAATTTGTTCTGCTATCTTAATAATAGGCTCTCTCTTAAGCACTCCCCTGAGCAGCATGTAGGTTGTCTCCACCAGTGTTATGCTGAGTCTTACTTTCCTACACCATTTATCCAAGCTGCTCAGTACCTTATTACTTTTTTCTTCCGGGTTCCTTCTCGAACTTGCCTCCACCACTATCAGCAAGTCGTCAGAAAAAGTAACCACTTCCACCACTTCATGGAGTGCTTCAATTTACATCAACCCAGGCTCGAGATCAACGACCCAAAATATCGGACCAAAGATCGATACTTGTGGGCATTCTTTTGTAAATTTTTGGCTTATTGTTATTCCTGTGCATCTCAGGTTTGCATATCTATCCCTACAGTAGTTCTTAAGGCTTCTGTAGAGACTCCCCGGACAGTCTAGTTCTCTTAATATTCTGAATAAGGCTGGCCACCGAAGTTTATCAAATGCACCTGAGATATCCACAAATATTTCTATAAGATATTTTGCCCAGGCTAGAAGCAGCACAGATCGCATACTCTGTAAACCTGACCTTCCTAAAGCTGTACTGTTGAGGGTTCATTCCCACCTCCTCTATATGTTTTTTTAGTCTCTGACATAGAATTTTATCCTACAATTTTGCACATACATTCATCAGACATATCGGTCTGTATGACTTTGGGAGTTGCGAGTCTTTGTCCTCCCCTTTACACATAATTACCACTTCGCTCTACTCCCAAACATTTGAGATTCTGCCCTGAGCCAAGCACTCATTCATCAGCTAGAAAATAAAGAGTTCTATCTGTTCACTGACTTCCTGAATCACATCTACTCTGATTTAATCAGGTCCAGGTGCCTTCTTTATTTTCATTCCTGCTATTGGCCTTTTAATCTCGTCCTGTGTTACTGGTTCCACTATCACATTTTAATTATTATATACCATTTTCATATCCTGCCTAACTCTCTCATTCTCCTCATCCTACTCCACCGGATTATCATCAGGGAGCAACACATCCATTAGTAGCCTAGTCGATTCCTCCCAGCAGGTAGTCATTCCACCTTCTGGTTTCTTGAGTGTTGAAATGACAGATGGGGGTGTAATTTTCCTTGCTGCAATCTGAAAGGGTACAACCCATGCAATTCTTACTCAATTCTTCATTAACAAATCTTTCCCAGCTATCATTTTTAACAATCTTCATTGTATTTTCGAATTATTCCTTCCTTTGCCGGTATAAATTCAACATTAGGAGTCTTACTGCTGGTTCTAGGCATCTTTGTTATTCTCGTCTTGCTTTCCTTGCATACTCACGTAGTTTTTGCAGTTGCTCATTCCATTGTCGATTTCCTACACATCTTGTGACTTACTTCATAACCAGTATCGCTTACCTCGTAGCTGCCTGCAAATCCCACTTGAGCTCCTTCGCTTTTAGGTGTGTATTGTCTCCCTGTGACAAAGGTTGCGATAGTACCAGCTCTCTTCTTAACTTTTCCCAATCTGCCTTTTCCAGGTTGTAGAGGAATCACGTGTCTATATTCTCACTTACTTCTTTACCCACTTTAAAAGCTATCAGATTATGACCGCTGGATGTCTCACAATCATGCACTTCCCAATTCCTTATTAGCTCTCTTGCTTCCACATTACACAAGGTGACATCAATGTTAGAGGTGGCTCCTGCCCTCCCTACATAAGTTGCAGGATTTCCTGGCTAGTTTACCACCTCCAGATGCCTTTATGTTATTGTATCCCCTAGTAGTTTTCCTCTTTGATACGCCCTATACCCTCTTATTCTACCATATTCCCTTCTTATGTCATTGCTATGCCAGAGTGGAGATCTGGCATTTGCATCCATCATGTATACAACTGATATATTAAGGAATGCCTCATCTATCTTTTATAGTTGCTCTATATAAGGTTATATTTCCTCTCGGAAATGAAAATACATGTTAACTAGTAAACATCCACCGATCCCAGTTCAAACTTCCATTGATATGACCTTCTCATTGCAAAATTGATTAATCCTTGTTACTGTTATGTGCCTGTTGAGCAATATAACGACACTCATCGGTGCCTTCCCATTCGATATAATTCTGGCATATTTTGGCATATGCGGGATAATTCCGTTTCTGGTGCTATAGGGCTTATATAGGAACACAAAATCCAACACCTTTTTTTCTGCCACCTTCCTCACTTCTTGCATCACGGCATTATGATCGCACTTCTCATTGCATTCATTTGTCTTATTTTGATTCCTATTTTCTTGTTTTCTCCCATCACTGATGGTACGTGTAGATGTAACATCCTGGCCATTTTTCTTTGGCATCGAATGCAGTGCGACCGTTTGCTTGAACGAGGTACTTACAAACCTCTTCCAAATCCCATTATTCCTTCCTTCTTTTGAAAACTTTGTTTACAACTACCCTTAATTTAGATATATTTTTGGGTAAATTTGCCGCGTTTAACTGTATTCTGTCGTGTGCCTCCTGTGTTGGAAACGTTATCCCGCTACCTTTATAATGATTCTTCCTTACTAAGTGACGAAGAGCTAGATTACATTTGTGATGTTCTTCCATTCTTGATAGCTCAAAGTTTTCCTCTAATTTGGGATAGAATTGTGGCAATACGTCAGTAATCTTTACGTCTCCTTCTTCTAGATTTGTTGTACTATCACAACTGCCTCTTTCCACTCCTTGACATGCCTATTTTTGCTGTCACAAGTTGGTCCTTGCCCTCTTTTTCATTTTGTTTCACTTGTTCCTTAATATATCCTAATCCTTTCCTCCATAGTTTCCACACCATTCCTCCTATTTTCTTACCATCTATTTCGATTTTGGCTTTATATGCCACAGCGGCCGATGATATTGTTTTAGCCTTTTACTCCAAGCTTTCTATTCCTGACCTTACAAATGCTGGTTCCTTATTTCGGATAGATACAACCTATGATACAGTATCATTTATTTCAGTCTTTAATCCCCTTTTTTCCTCTATCTAAGTTTCCTTCGGTCTATTATCTATCTTGTCTCCCACCCCTACAATACGGCAGTTCCCTGTGATCGTACATTAATCACTGGGTTGTGTAATTGGGCTATGTATGTAGAAGCTGCAGCAGCAGAGTCTCCTGTAGACCCGTAATTGCCATCCCAGAATTCATTTTCCGGCCAGCTATTGCCATCCCATGCATAGCATGTGACCAGGAATCCTTGATCATCTCTCCTTAATTTTTGTATTTTTCATAATTTTCATATGGAGGCCTCTTGCTATAAGTTATTAGCGTTTCCGTTTTTTTTACATATTTCCTCATGGTCCCAGAAATGTTACGTTATGCCATCCATCCACAGAAATTCAATGTGATTTATCAGTTTAGATTTGGACTTTCTATTAACTAGCTCCTCTATTAATTCCTTTCTTATTACCCTATAGTAGTATTCTTGTTGATAAATAGACCCACACCAAACTCCCATACTAAATCCTATTACTTGCAGGTGAACTGGTTTTCCTACCCTTTTTTCCCAATGTTTGGCTTCTGCCAGCAGCATTTCCACTATGATCTTTATTCCAAATTCATAAATTACAGTCAAGATGGGAGGGTCAAAATTTGCCTCTATGTGTTCTTCCTCAGTTAACTTTGCAGAGGATATAAAGTACTCCCCTATGCACTTAAAGACACCTTCGGCATCCTCAATTCCACAGTACAACCTATATCATTTTCCTGGATACCTCAAGTTCGGCCCAACCAACCATACTATTGCTCCTGTACTTTATTCCCAACTCGTAGAGGTATCCACATATTTTTCCTTTCTCCCCTATTTATGAATTTAGAGAAGATGCTCCTATCAGTCAAGATAACACCACATCGTAGTTCCGGAGATATACATGCTTTCATTCTGCGTTGCTGAATACCGCGAGAATTCTCTTCCTCTAGCACTATCAGTATTCGCAAACCTCTCTTCCCAACCATATGCATATTTACATTTACACATTAACATTCAACACATGAATGCTTCTATATTCATCTTTGAGTAAAATGCTTGTGTTACTTCCAAACCGTATTGGCTTAGATACTCCAAGACTTAATTGTACAGCCCAATAGGCCAAAGGTGTATCACTATATCTGCAGAATTTACATACCTCTCTACATTCTCTATGATCAGCTCCCCCTCCTCCTTATACAATATACCTATATCGACCAATTGCAGCGGAACCTTGTACAAGGCTATATTTTGAATAAATACATGTACAGTACATTGCTAATATTCCCAACACTCAGAGGTTCACTCTTACTTTTCCCCCCTGATTTATATGTTCCCTCCACAGGTTTTAATACTAAGTAATTGATCTCTTGAGTTCTCTTATCCTGTTCTCTATATTGTTTTGCCCTAATCATATTCCTTTTCCCTCTGGAGGGGGAGTTAGGTTTTTTCCTCTTTACTTTAGCCATACCTATTATGTCCTTATGTATTTTACCTAGCCTGTACACTATTTTTGAGGATGTATACTCGCACTTACGTAGATAGAATGAGGAACAATTTCCAAAAAACATCTCACTACACCAAGCCACAGTTTTAACTCCTCTGTCCACGCCACAATAAAACAACACCAAATGGTATTGGTGCAGAGGCGACTCTTGTATAGGCACTGCGGAACTGCGGAACCCCTATTTCCACTTGAGATTATCAATAACATTTAGTATAATGAGTCCTTTTTTCTTTATTCTTTCTTTATTTTTGTAGTACAATATATATTACTTAAGCTTAATGTCAGTACTTCAGCCATTCCCCATTTTATGAAAAAGATACAAAAACCTTTGTATGGAACTGTGCGCTTCACAGTGCCAGCGACGTGGTGTTTGACTCTTGTGCGCATGCGCACATAAGAGGGGATTGGGCAGGAAGGCGGTACTGCCAGGTAGAAAGAGCACTGTTGCTCTTGCATTGTCGGCCCTAGCGTGATGGTGGAAGGAAGTTTTTTTTTACTCAGCATGTGTCGTGCTTAAAAACCTTGTATCGTATTCTTGAATGTGATAAAGTGTAAAAGAGTGTAGAATTAGATTATTATTATGCTTCCAGCTATTCTATTCGATTCATCTTTTTTTCGGTTCTTTTATTTAACAGAAAGACTAAATACGCTTGCAGTACTTTCAATGGAGAAAATTTCTTCAATTGTTATCCAGAGATCAAGGAGAAAATTACCGAACTTTTTGCGCAAATTAAAACAAGAATAACGGATTTCATTTTTAAATTACTAGATCAAGCTTGAACTGTAACAATTTAAGTTAAAGTAAGTAAAAAAGTTTGTTTTTTTAGTTAAGATTGTATCAAGTTCCTAAATAAATTTTCTTTTTATACATGTTTTTCGTTCCTTTTACACAATTTTAAAACTAAGGCTAAAATTTTTCTGGGGGAGCAAGATCCCCACTAATTTTAGCTACGAGCCGCCACTGTATTGGTGTATTAATTATTGTGCCCACTGATGCTAGTCTTGCATAAATAAAAGTAAATGTGATCATAAAATCTGTTTTTATACTTTATTATATATTTTAGACATAATACTTCAATAATGCCAATATTCTCAATTATGGTTCTTCTAATTAGGAAGACAAATATACCTATATTAGTGACAAAGAATGATTTAAGGCGTTAACTTAGAATGTTCTCTTTTAGTGGGAGGTTGGTAGTTGAATCCCAGATAGGTGCTGGTAGTCAGTCGAAAGTTCTTGTGAGTAAATACTTACATTGCACATGGTTTCAATCAGTAGATGAGGATGTGATTTTATATATTTAATTATTTTATTCCCCTTTGAATGTGTCTACACCTCTTCTACAGCACCCTTCTCATCCCTACTTCTTAAGTTAGGTCATTAAAAACACGAGTGTTGAACCTGATAGTTAAAATAACTGATAGATGCGTCAGGTGGTGGTTTTCCTAATGATATATTCAGTATAGACTTATTTTCTTATCAACGAGCTAATGAGGAGAAAATGGAGGAAGGATTTCTTCTACGCTATTTTACTCATATCCACCTAAGGCAAATTTAAATGTACAAATAAAGAAAAATTACTTTTTGTTTGCTTAAAACTAAACAATACTCGCCTAAATCAGTATTAATTTAATAGTTTTTTTTTCGGTTGTTTAAGGAAGTTAAGTGTGTACTGAAAATTAAAATCATTGCTAAGGAAAAAACAAGTTGGGACGGTAAATATTTGCTCGCGCGATCGTATAGTAGGTTCCCTGTATTTTCGATCTAGCTAAAATAGTTAGAGATTAAAAACAAATATAAACATTTTCATGTAGTTTGGTTTATTGAATGAGTGAAGAGGTTTTACGTTTTAACTCCACCGATTTGTATTTGTATGTTGTCTATATGTAGTGGATATTTCTCACGATAATTTTAGACCGCATAATTCGATTTGATTCAAATTTGGCAAAGTAGTTCTTTATACCACCATACAGATCAAATTCGCTGGGGGAGGATGGCAGGGGGGATCTAATATGGTTTGGGGAGAGATAAACTCTTATTTGTATTTAAAACCTGCTTCTATAATTAATTATTACAATGTACGCATTACCTTTTAGGGCATTTCCCTGATACCTTATACGGCTGAAAATTGGTATATAGGTGCAAGATACTGTAATAACATTAAAAAAAGAGTTTTTTAATATGTTATTTAGGGAGCAGGGGGAAGGGTGAGAGGCAGATAGCCGGGAGCCCCGCAAACGAAGTTTGCCCATGGCCCACGTCTGCTAAGGGCGGTCCTGTATAATCATTCAGGTACGTTGATGGAGCATCCCCCCCTCCCCTTATCCCTCTAATCCTTTAGGTACAATGATGGGCTCATGAATCAACGTCTACTGGTTCTGTGAACCTTTTTTATTGCTCAAAATACATTCTCTAGGATTAATGGAGGTTGCCATTATGTATTCAATTATTTGATTCGTGCCATTTGGATTTTATTCACGCGTCACTCCGCCAAGCCTCCTTGATGGGAAGCTTTCGATGCGCTTGGCTTTAAGAGGCAACCCATGGATTGCCTCGGGGGCTTAACCTTCCGATAGGCGCTCCCTCCAAAGGTTCGCGGATGGTCGCGCGTATCTGTAAGATACGCGTCTAGGTTTATCTCACCGCAGGCCANTTAAATGGGTGTCGATACAAGTCTAGTTTTCCCACTATCCGCGTGCGTCCTACTAACCGTCAGGGCTATACTCAAAGGTATATCAAAAGACAGGGAAAGTATATTTCAGAGTAAGTATACCCCCAATAGCTTAGAGGGATAGGGAGAAACCATTTAGGATATTAAAAATACATTAGTGTAGTGAAGAGCCAATGTTTACACCACGAGCTCCCCGCCACCGATAGACCAAAGAATATGAGAATGAAGTATTCGCTCACGTGCCGTAGCGGTGCAGGTATGCTACCACATGTCAGTGGTTTTCTTGTGCTGTTTTTTGATACCTAGTCTTACTACCCGCTTGTGTTATACGTATACTAGCTAATTAACGTTAATGTCTTCTGGATAGGTAGGGTTGAATTTTTAGGAATTTCACTCACATTGGTGTAGAAACAGAGGGAAAAAAACACTAAGGAAAAATCACCTTCAATACACCCGACCGGGATTCCAATCCCGATATCACTGTCAACGGCAGCTCAGTCTATTGCGAGAGTGACGCCTGTATGTTAAATTAAGATAATTTATTAGAAATATGAGCTCTAGCTTACACGACATAAAATAAATAAAAAATTGGCAAGAGATTTAAAGATTATAATATTTACATGAATAATTTTATATTTTTTGTATATTTTATTCATATAATTAATACAAAAACATGACCTCCAAGAACTTTAATATCTTGGCGCTGTTTAAGGGGGTAATTGGACCTCTTAGGTGTTTCTTTGTTATAAGAACGAGATAAAGTAGACGTTCCCTACTTGCGAGTGGTGTTTTGACCTTTATATATTAATATTTTTATTATTATTACTATATCATTATCTATAAATGTGTTGTGTGTGTTTATTTCTAACGAAGAAAGTCACTACAGTGTTTGCGCTGAAATCTCGCATGGATCTAGCTTGAACGTCCGGTTAACATATAGGATATAAAAGCCAATAAAATTGAGGTTTTTCAAATATTTTCTCTTAAACTATGTAAGCAATGTTGTGTTCTCCTATTGAATGTAGAATTCTTTTTTTTTTTCTGTCTTACTTGAAGTCCAAATCAACTTCAGTATACATCTCAAACTAAAATCCAAAGAGAAACTGTATTTTTCGTTGGTTGTTTTGTATTCATACTAGAAGGTATATCGTGTTTATTTAACATAATGAGACTTACACATAGGTAACGTTCGCATAGGTAAATTGCACTTGGGTAACGTTCAAAAACTTTATTTGATTTGAACCTAAAATTACATAGGCCTACTAAATATTTAGACAAAAAGATTAATTTCTCCAATTAAAAGACAGCTTAAGCTCCAGATAAGACAAGGAACTAATAAAATAAAATCTTATGTACATTTTCGTGATAACAATGTCACTTCAAAAGTAAGCACCTTTGCAAATTAACTTAGATATGCCTGAAGATGTGCACATCGGGCGTATATTTTATTTTACCTATATCTAGACTCTAACACCTTGGGCCTCTTAGCTGCTGGTGCGGATAACTTAAAAATATAGAAATATGATTCCTTGCATCCTCATCATATAAAACCTAGAATGTTAATTTGAACGTTTATTAACAATGTATACTTTTGTGAACCTAACTCCTTTGACCACTTGACCACTACTTCAGTAAATACTAAAACCTAGAATATATACTAAAATTTGGCATGTATTTACGTGCTGGAGGAAATCATGGGGTGTACATCTCGGATTTACTATATTTACCCTCACAAATTTTGAATTGGATGCCTAGGGTGGAGGGGGATGTGAGAAACGTCCATGTTTTTGCATTTTTTTTAACAAAATATATTTTGGTAAAATTAAATAACTCTCTAGTAGAAATATAGTCTACATTTTTTCACACTCAAAAATTCTTGAATATCTTCAAAGGATGTCCTGAAATTTAATGGAAGCTTTTTTCTCTTCATTTAAATGTTTATCATACTCTGTTGCTGTGTTCATGATATAAATTCAAGAACTGTTGATATTACGATTTGTATAAAGTTAAACTCTATTTTTTACTGAAGAAATATTTTATTAATTTTGGTAGATAAAAGTTTTACTAAAAAAAACTACAAAACCACTGGACTTTTATCTCGTTACCTTCCACCCCGCATTAAATAAAATGATGGAATAAGTAAGTAGCTCCAAAACTAGGAAATATAGAAAGTGAATAGTTTAGCATCTGTACTCAGAGAAACTTAAGAATGTAACACAGTTACTGTTTTTAACTTCTTTATCCCATAGCTATTATTTTGGTAACACATAGATACCAGCCTAAGTGGCGTAGTTGGCTAACGCGCTTGTCGTGTTGAGCTCAACTGCTGAGGACGGGGAGATCGAGGTTCAAATCTCGGTCGGGTGAACTGGGGGTGGTTTTTCCTAAATGGTTTTACACTCTCCCTCCACGCAAATGCTGGTTCACTTCCTCTAATTCACCCTTTACTATTCCTATTCCATTAGCTAATTAGTACTTAAAGCGTATAACCCGAACGGGTAGTAAGACGTGGTGCTAAATATTATTATTATTATTATTATTATTAACACATAGAGCAACTGAAGTTATGGAATGGGAAGTGGACGAAAGGCTGAGTGAACACAGACAACGCACTCCACCTTACGGACTTAGCTTCATACCTCAGTGGCAGCCACATATCACCTTCATCAGCAGTAAAAATATTCCTAAACTAATAGAATCAAACTCTTTTCTTATAGTAGAAAAAAGGTTCGGTGGATTGGGGTTAGTGGGATAGTGGGGAATGGAAATTTTAAAAACTCAATAAACAATAATTTGTGGTGTGATAGAGTATTCAAATTTGTCAGGAAAATGGATGGGATATCCTAGAAAACTAGAAAAGAATGCAAGTTTTTTTAAATTGTATAGTAAAGATTTTGAAAATAGGGTGGAGGGTGGCTAAAACTTCAAAAACTAATAAAAAAAAATCTTCCAGGTATAGTAGACAATTTGAATATTTTAACGAACACCACAAATAATCAAAAAGTAATAAAAAAATTAAATTTGAAAATTAGATCCAAGAAATAGGGGGATACAAATTTCTCAAACTATTATAAAATAAACCTTTTTTAAATATAAATTAAAACTGTGTATGTAATAATTAGACACCAATCTGTCTCTTTAACAGCCAATTATTTAGTTTATTCCATTTGTTAAACTATTATGCTCTTTTTATTTTCTCTTGACACCTCGGAGAGAAAGGATTGTGATCGTAAAAAACAAATTGAACTTGAGGTTTTGCTAAATGTCGACGTTTCATGACATCCTGAAACTAAAAAGTTGTTTCCGCAATGCCGTCTGTCTGTCTGTCTAACCGTCTGTACCTCGTGCTAGAGCCGAAACTATTTTACCAATTGGAATAGCACTTGGTATTTAGGATTTTCATAAGGTCTTCCCCAAAGGATTTTTGGAATTAGAAAGCAAACACTAAATTTAAGAGTAGTTTAATGAGGGGCGAAAAGAGAAAAGAAAAAAAAGATTTTTTATCAAAACTCGCTATAACGATTTTGATTATCTAGACACTGTTTATTACTATGGACAAGATGACAATTCTCATTTTCTCATGAGAATGACTTTTATAATGAGGAAATATTCCAATTTTCATAATTTCTCCGTAACTATTAAAGATACGAAATAGCTTGCCATTATAAAGTTGTAGTAATATTAAAGAAAAACTCTTTTATTAAAATATGTTTTAATAAAACCAATAATCACTGAGCTATAAGCAAATATATATATCATTTTTAATTTAGGCCTTTTAAAATAATTAATATGCTCGTTGGTGGACAAAGATATTTCTCTTTTCTCAATTTTTCTGTAACAGTGTTCTTAGTTCCCAATGCCATATAGTGAGTAAGTAACAGTGTATATTATTTCATTTGTGATCTTTGGTGTAGTGTTTCTACAACAATGTATATACCTATTATTTCGTTTAACAAATCTTACGGCCTTTAGTTTTTTTTAAAAAAGAGGGAGAAGGTCGCTGCGGTGCACCGTATAATTTATTTTATCATATCTAATTATTAATCTTAAGCAATTATTGCGTTTTCTTTGGATTGCGTTTGTTTGTAAATTCAGTTTACGGGCTGATTAATGTTTCATTTCAAATATAGTTTTTAAATTTATTGGTAGATTATGTGTACCTATTTGGTTTAAGATTGCCATAGTTATCTTGTATAGTAAAAGAATAAATTATATAAAGAGTGCAGCTAGATGTATAGCATCTTAATTTGAAATAGTTTTGATATTTGTCCACATTAGCCATTCGAACATTTCTAATCAGCCTAGAAATCAAAAATTTGTTATTCTGATCGGTCTTAAGAAAATGTTAGCTAGTTAAGTCCAAAAAATGAAAATTTAATGTAGCGGATTCAAAATATCGGCTCGGATTAGGCCAGACACGCTGAAACATTTTAACTCTTTAACAATCATGTATGCTGTATCACTCTTCTTTTTTGACTAGAACCAACAGGCAAGAGTTCAAAATATGGTGTATAGAGAAGTTGTAAATTAATCTTCAAAAGAAATGCCAGATTTTAAAAGACGTTCAGATTATATCTCTATTTTGACTATTTTAGCGTGTTGTAACACAATCTAATCCAATAAATTCTTAATATTTAAACATAGTTTCAGATTTGGTTACTTTTACTGTGTGTAATTTTGTATTGGTACGGGAAATAACAAAGCTGATTTGTAGATTCCCCGTGCGAAGAACGGGTATACCAGCTAGTCTTAAATAATTTTCTTCCTATTCCGGGGTTCATTATTTATTATACCTCCCTCCAAAGTAACCATGTTCTCTCAATTGACCTAGTTTTTCTGTTTTTTATAGCACCGCATCTTACTACCCGTTCAGGTTTTATGCTTGTATACTAATCACGCTAATGGTTTTAGTGATTAGGAAGGTTACATTTATATGAAGTGTACCTGTATTTGCGTGGAGAGAGAGTGTCGAAAATCAGTTAATAAATACCACCCTCAGTACACCCGACTGAGGTGAACCTTGATCTGCCAGTCAATGGCAGCCTAGTCTAATACAAGTGTAGCGCGTTACTCCACGCGGCCACAGGAGTAGGGTGTTCTGTATTATTTTTACTTTCTCGCTATCTTACAGGTAGAGAAAGTATTGTGATCGTAAAAAAAAATCGAACTCGTAATTTTGACGAATCTCGACGTTTCATGACCCCCCAAATCCGAAAAAGTGGTTTTTGATTTTCCGTCTGTCTGTAACTCCAACTAGTGCCTAAACTATTTTACCGATTGTGCTAAAACTTGGTATCTAGGGTTTTAATAAGGTTGCCTCGAGGGATTTTTGGAATAGGATATCCAACCCTAAAATTGAGGGTAGTTTACTGTAAGGAAAAATGAGAAAAAGCATATTTTCTCAAAATCGGCTTTGACTATTTTGATTAGATTTCATTTAATTCATTTCATTCCAAACAAAATGGCTTCCCTCAATATTTCGGCAAAATGTCTTTAAGGGCTCCGGTCTTAAGCGTAAATTATAATTTTTATCATATCTCCGAAAATATTTGAGATATGAAATTACTTATGATTACAAATATGTAGATCTATTTATGATACAAATATTTATTCGAAGCATACTTTTATAAAACCAATAACCTTCAAGCTATACGCAAATTTATATATTTTTGAACTTTTCGAACACTAAAGGTAAAGTATCGCGACCGTAATAAAAATTTAACCTGAAATGTTGATGGATGTTGACATCTCATGACACCCCGAACCCTAAAATGTGCTGTTTGAAATGTTGTCTTTATGTGTGTCTGTTTAAACTTAAAATTAATGGTAGTTTAATAAAGGGCGAAAAGAGAAAAAAAAGTGTTTTTTTTCAAAATCGGCTCTAACGATTTTGATTAAAATTCGTATCAACGCGTTGATTAAGATTATAAATAAACCGGCTATTTTCATTTTACTATGAAAATGACCTTTAGGGTAATTTACAGTAGCGGAAATTTCCTTATCTCTCTAACTATTTGATATACTAAATAACGTATCATTGAAAATTTGTAGTACTATTATTAATAAAAAACTTTTATATGAAATATATCTTTATAAAACCAACCGTTTCTGAGATATTGCCAAATATATTAATACAATTTTGTGAGCTTTAGCTGTAAAGAGATACTAATTAAGTTTTGACCAAATAATTCTCTAATGCCATAGAGTAAGAAATAAGTAGGTCTCTCAAAGAGTGTATGTTCTCTTTCTTTCAACCTCTTAGGAAAAATATTTGTACAAAAATGATTTTAGACTCAATAGTCAATATTTACATTTTTTATTGGTCAAAATTTATAAATGAGGAATTTAATAGCAATGCAATGAGATTAAGATGTGCAACACTTAATAAAATTTTGAAAATTTTAACTGCAAGTCGAAATTTTAATACAAAGTGTTGACCCTTGTGGACCCAATAGTGATCTTTTTTATCGACCCAAACATACAAATGAGGACATTAATTCTTTAAAAATAAAATTATAAAATATAAAATCGGCACTTAAAAAATGTTTTACGTAAATATAGGTCAAATTAATGCTTGGGTTAGCTAGTGTGTATTATTTCGTTTCACATATATTACGAGTTTTGAGTAAATATCTCAATTTTTAAACGATAGAACGAGAAATTCCGTGCGGAGTTCTGTACAATTTATTTTCTTTTATAATCCTAGTTTATTACAATTATGAACACTTTGTATTTGGATTAATTTTTAAACCTAAAAAATAAAGTCGCGGGTTACGTTTCATAATTTTTTGTTGTTTGCAGTACTAGAAATATAACGTACTTTTTATATCACTTAATCAGTCCCAAACCCGCATCGGTGGGCACGCGGTCTAAATGTAAAGTTTAATTAGTATGGTTTGCCGTTATTGTTCGAATTTTTGCTGGATGGGATGAGGGTATTTTTTCCTTCCCCGTTCCTTTCCTTTCAACACCGATGTGGTTAGCTTTTCTCTCAAACTAAACCTTCATCTCTACCCCATTAGCGTAATTTATATATACGTACAATTCGAACTGGGTAGCAAGACGCGGGTGAAGGGGTCCTAATCAGTATTCACTTCTACACCACCCACCACTGTTACCCACTAATGTTACCGTAAAAAAAAATCAAGAATTAAACCAGATTTAGAAAACAGCCTCTTCACGCTTTTGCCATTCGTAATTAATTATTGAAGCTATAGGTAAACCTTGACTTTCAATGACCAAATTGTCTAATATTATTTAAAGACAAGATTTAAACGAAACTTTTTATTTTGTTCCCGTGAAACGGTGAAAACGATATCGACAGACGAGTTATTCGCAAGGCCGTCCACACCGCAGTGTAGAAAGACAATATCTGAGTCTAGCGACAACCACGTTCCCGTTAAAACCGACGGCGTTGCCAGGAGCCGCGTCTGTCCCGTGCCAGGTGGCCACAATAACCGGTACTTTCAGACTTTTATTAACTCTACACACTCAGATTTGGCCCGGGCTTGTCATATGTTGTCTAGTCTTTGATTAAAAATATATCCTCTCTACTTCGGTTTGTTTTGAAAGCATATTGACCACCTATGTTGTCTAGTGATCACACCTACCGGCAACAGATCTAAAGGTAACGAGCTCATTCTCCAGCGCTTCCAGATTTTTTCTGTGAAGCAGTGGGTTTGAATGGGCTCATACTCAACCTCGTGAGGACAAATGAGGTGCTACTTGAAAAAAAAAAAAA